>CM043019.1:17695120-17833913 GCA_023690525.1 Holotrichia oblita | reverse complement strand
AACTCTATTTCGAACTTCCGAACATTTATGATGCGTTTGGTCCAAGGCAAAAAACAGATATGCGTTATAAAACTGAGACTATGTGGGTTGTTATGGTAGTCATTTCCGAGAGTTTAATTGGACAGATCGCGTGATATTTATATGCAACTTAAGAGAAACGATATTTAAGTTAATTTTTCGGAAATATTTCTGAAAAAAATTTTTTTTCTTTCAAATAGTTTTCTTCAAACTTGATAGCTGTTAGAAATTTTTTTTTTCAAATAACAACTGTCAGACCTGCAATAAATTGAGGCTGAGCTCCTAAGCCCTTTTATTTACAATTGAGACAGCCCGTGCTGGCTGTGAGTTTTTTTGGATGCAAGCGGATTGTAGCGAGTTGGAAATTAGTCCTGGTTATGTTGGATGCGAACATCTTGGGCACTTCTGATAGTTGTACGAGGAGGGGTTCTTCCGATCCAGACCGGCGACTTCGGCGACGATCGGATTGGAGGACTTGCCCATTCTACTTAGAGTGCTGATCGCCAGCTTTATTGCATGTTGATGCAGCGATAGCATCTGCAGGTCCCTTTGCAGGTCTGTGTTTCTTACCAACCACGGAGCACTCACAATCATCCTCAACTCCTTATTTTGTTGGGCCTCCCAACTTTTAATTGTGTCTTGGCCGCACACGACCAACTTAGAGCACCATAAGTGAGACTGGGTCGCAGGATGATACAGTATATAAGGAGTTTCAGCCTCAAGCAAAATAGGCTTTTAGCGCAGAGAAATTGATAGACCTGGCGGCACTGAAGCGACCAATAACCTTGCTGACGTGTAGACGAAAACCCAGCCTGCTATCAAGTGTCATTCCAAGATAGGTAACAGATGTACATCAATGGAGGCGATAGTCGCCAATGAAGAAATGGTTACAGGCAGGGCGAAGGCGTATGGTAAAGCGGATAGCCTGGCACTTCGCCTGGCTGATCTTTAAACGCCATCTAGTGGACAAGCTTAACATTGCGTCCAGGTCCCCCTGAAGACGACGACACACCAGAGTCTCACTACTAGACGACGTAAAAATGGCTGTGTCATCAGCAGTGGATGAAAATGAGAAAAAACGTCGGTCCAAGTAGCGAGCCCTGGGGAACACCCGCGGAAGCAACCCTTGGTGCCAATATGGCATCCCCGACCCTGACAGCAAATTGCCTGCCCTGAAGATACGACCACAGGATCTCAACGACCTCTGGGTTTAGACCGGCCAGTACCATCTTATAAACAAGATCTCAGTGTCACACAGTATCAAAAGCTCGCGCAAAATCGAGAAACACCGCACCCATCGTATCTCGTGTCTCCATGGAATTACGGACCGCCTCCGTCACTCTAAAGAGCTGAGAGTCCGTGGACAGTACTTTGCGAAAGCCAAATTGCTCATTTTGGATGATATCATGTACCAGCAGTTCTTCTTGGAGGCGATTAAGTATGACAGATTCGGCAATCTTAGAGAGATTCGATAGGAGAGAGATGGGGGAGGGGAGGCAACTCTGAGGAAAGGTCCCCTTTTAGGGATAGCAACTATCTTGGCCTGCTTCCAAATTTCAGGAAAATAGCTGAAGGTGAGTATGGCATTAATTATTTTTCCAGAACAGAGCCTGGAAATCTCTTGATGGCGGTATTTGTGATGATATCTGGGCCTGGAGCCTTGCCAGGTTTTCGAGACTTAATAAAGTTCTTGATTCTACTAATCCACAAGGTGTTTCTCCGACCTATTCTAACTTATGGTGTTAGAGCAGCACCCTAGTTTGTGACAAGTCGACAAATACATTGTGATTTGAACAAACCGCCTCTGTGCGAGTATGAGCTGGCGCTGGCCAGGAGAACCTTTGAAAGGGCCTCTGAGTCGGAGAATCCGCTGATCCGGCACTTGAGGGAGTTAGATCCCGACAGGCGGCCACCTTGTGTCCTGACGCGCAGGATCCAGGAGATCAGGAACTAATGTCCGGCCGTGACTTAGCCGTCCATTTGCAGATATTACAATTACTGTGACATAAATCATATCCGGGCGGGTAGATGGAAATCCACGTTCATAGAGCTGAGAAGGCTGAATGATAAACAGAAGACCTTTGAGTCTGCTGAATGAAGCCAGTGGATCTATTCGGAGCTGCTACATAGCATTGTGCTTTGATCGGTTGAGATTTAGTTCTACCAATCGTATTAGAGTGCTTTGTAGTCGCTCTTAGCTAGTTAGATTAGATTAGATTAGATGTGGGTATTGTGTACAGGTAATGCTTCCAGACTTCTGAAGAAGTCTAGGATTTTTTTGACGACTATAGTTCTAATACTAGCCGGTTCTACGTGCGCCTGTTCAAGGTAGTGGAGCCTCAGTCAGGCCACCACCTCGCAATTGCACATAACGTGTTCCGGCATTTGTCACAGTCCACCTTTGCCCATCTTCTTCACGTGGTAACTCAGAGGACCATGGCCAGTGAATAAGGCTGTTATGGTCCTGAGGTCTCTTCTGCTGAGATTTAGCCCTGATGGCTGAAAACTAATAATTTCTTTCTCGGGGTGTTAACCCAATACAAGATTTTTTGTTCACTGTCCCAACTGTTGCAGATAAGCTCTTATATGGCTTTTGGTGAGACCACAAAATGGCTCTAGTCCGGGCCTTTCTTTGCAAGACCATCGGCAGTTTCGTTGCCCTCACATCTCCAATAACCTGGTACCCACATCAGTAAGTTAGTTTCTGCTAAATGCATACAATGTGACATCTGTCAGAAACATTTTGACGCTCATATTTTGACAGATCCAGTTGTTGCAATATATTTTGACATCCTCGTTTTTTCCTTAAGGCTGGGGTGAACACTCTTTAGCTTTTTTATTAAGTTGTCGGTTGACCTTCTAGTGGGGTAGCCCACTCTAGTCGAATGTGGCGAATTTTCTTCGACAGAAAAAGCGGAAACTTCCTACACGAAGTGGGAGTTTCTCTGGATTCAACTTCCTGAAGTGTTGAATAAGTGGCTTCTCCGATCTGAAAGCCTTTTCTAAGTTACAGATGGTTGGTCGGTTCTGTGATAACTTTGGATTTGGCGGCGTAGGATGAAGTGAGGCCTGAAGGTTTGCTGAGCCCTCTTTTGTTTAGCCGTTTAGCTGCAAAAAAGCTTGAAACTCAGAAACCAGTCGCCTGTCTGATTTTGACACTACTGTGTTAGACATGCAACTCGTAAAACTTTAGATAGCAAATTCCAAAGTGACTGTCGCATCGAGGAGTAAAGACAGTTAGTTGTAAAAGTATGTCTACAATTACAGTCACCGAAACAGCTTCATAATTTGATAGCTTTCAAAAAGATTTGGGTAAAACCTATCAAAGATATTTTAGTAATCCTGTGATAATCATACTCAAATGTCTCCTCCAACAAAATCTATCAAATAAGTTGTTGTAGATTAAGAAAACTATTACTATCAGAATACCACCCGTATATTTAAATACATATACATATATACTTGGTGAAAAACAGATATGTGCAATAAAACTCAATTTAAATCGTTCCACGCAGTACAAACACACATACAACTCAAGCCCAAGAATACAAATAAGCAAACGCGCGCGCTCACACATACGACGAATGGATTCTGTAAATATTGAGTGTAGGCTTTGTTTATACAGCTTCAATAATACGCGGTCTTTCTTAAACCGACCAAACAATCCGCACGTAGGACCATTAAACACTATGTTAACCTAATAATACATTTTATTTACTGAATGGTTCGTCAACGGACTACTGCAGCGCCGCATAGCGGGCTCCAGACGATCGAAATGCAGAAGCGTCCAGAGCTTCCGCAGCAAAACCAAGTAGGCTGGCTGTCATTTATATTGCTGTTGATGATTTTTCGATGTAGTGGGTCTTCTCTCTGGCATAGGATAGAATTAAATGGAAACGCGCGCACATTAGGGACACACATGCAGTCGAGTTTATGTACTATGTTCTGAGTAGTATCCGTGGAGTTTATAGCCTCGCGTGGAGAAGAATCTGCTCAAATATTAAAAAGATTTTCGATTTGAATAGAAGACTTATTAACATAAAATAATTTTGTTGAAAATATTAGAAACTATTGCTACAAAAAAGTTCATCCACATCCCTTAAAGGAACTTTAACTGATTTAATCATAAGACCAGGACAAGTATTTGTGGTTCTACTTTTAATGGTCTTATTGCTGTATTAAAAAAACATGTATCGTGCGACAGTTACAACTGTCAAATTTGAAACGATTTTTCGCTCTTGCAATTTGGCAGCTGTGAGAAACATTTTGACAGCTTCAGTGTTTTTCTTTATAATTCTAAAAAAAAAGGCAGCGGTCAGGTGTATTGTAACAGTTATAATTGCCTTTTTTCAGTTTGACAGCTGTTAAAAATATTTAAAATATCACATCACCTCCCTAAACTCAAAAAGATCAGCTGCTTTTACAAAAAAATCGTTTCAACAATATAATTCGAAATTTGACAGCTTTCGAATCGCAATTTCACATTTCTCGAAAAAAAATAATAGGTTTTTACAATGTGACAGCTGTCAGAAATTTCTTAACGGATATGACTCGCAAAATCGTAAAACAGTGGTTCATTTTACATCTATTAGCTACAATAGTCAAATTTTAAAGAAAGTACCATTTTTTTAATTAATTCGGCAGCTGTCTGAAGATATTTTGACAATTATCTCAACTAGTTTTACGGTTTGACAGCGTTTCAAGTATTTTAACCTTCGGAGTTGTATTACAAATTTCACGTGACAGTTTATAACTGTAAAAATCTGAAAGAAAGTATTGATTTTACAATTTCGCAGCTGTCGGAAATATTTTGACACCTATCACATTACCCTTTCTTTGACTTCCTTTAAAATTCGACTCCTGTTGAAGTATTGTGGCCATTATACGTCTCCCAAAACAGCTTTGAGGAAAATTAAAAAGACTGTTTAACCTTAAAAACTAAACTGCCTTTATAATTTGACATCTGTCAAAGTATATTAGCTATTATATCAATTAATTGAGGTTCTTTATTTTTATTGCCAACATTTCGCATACTTACATTGTATGCTTCTTCAGGGCTTAAAATTCGAATACATAAGTGGAGAACAAACAAAAATTCATTTTTAATCTTTCCTCAAATTGTCAAAACTTTAGAATCGAAAGGATTTCCACGGTGCATTATAGTTTACTTAGAAGTATTAAGTATTTGGTCATTACACGTCTCCCAAAACAGCTTTGAGGACAATTAAAAAGTCTGTTTAACCTCATAAAATAACTGCTTTTACAATTTGACAGCCGTCAAAGTATTTTAGCTGTTATATCTAGAGTAAAATAGTAAGAAAATCAAGCTCATTATGTAACTCGCGTTATTATGAAAAAATATCTAATTTTAGAAGGTGACAGCTGTCAAAAATGTTTTTTAAAAGCAATTCATCTTAGACTTTGACATGTTGTGGCAGTTACAATTATCTAATCTGAAAGAAAGTATTGCTTTCACAATTTGGGTACGGGTCAGAATTATTTTGACGGTTGCACCTGTTAAAACCGTAAGAAATAATTGCTTGTACGGTTCTTCGTGAAGCATAAATGTCTGGAGCCCTCAATTGTTGGCTTCTGCTGAACGCGCAATCTTACAGCTGTTAGGGGTGTCGTAACAGAAAGAAATGTCAAAATCATGTCAATTGTTTGAGTTTATTAAAGTTTATGCGCAAGGCAATGTGTTCTGTACTTTCAACGTTCGAACGCAAGGCCCATTAGCTCAGTTGGTTAGAGCGTCGTGCTAATAACGCGAAGGTCGCGGGTTCGATCCCCTCATGGGCCACTCAATATTTTTTTATTTTAATGTATGTTAAAATCTAAAAAAAAATAATTTAATTTATTTTATTTAAATAAAAAAGATCGTGCTTTTTAAATTATTTTAACTATAATAATAAATTTAAATTTATAATAGTGATAAAACTAAAATTGGTGCACGTACGTTCGGAGATATATAAATCACCATGTTTGTTTAATTACTCGTTTAAAGCAGGTTTTTCCCACTCCTTGAAAACAATTATTAATTCAGAACGAAAAAAACCGTTTTCAATGAGTAGATAACCTTGTTTGAATACTGTTAAACGTTGTGGTTAATATCCAAGATGATTTTTAAATTAATCTCGTATTTGAAACCTAGGTTGTCTCAATTTGTTACAACCCACTTCTTAATAGCAATAGACATTGAAAGTACTTATTCCATGCTAGGATAAATTGAGGAGGTGTGGAAAAATCAGACTTCAAACATTTGCATCTAATTTTGGTTTAATGAATGAGTTGAGGATGGAATTTGTTTTTTCCAACGCTCCAATCACGTTAGAATAAAATGTCTATAGACTATAACATGTCTATATAGACTATTTAGGAGCTATTTGTACAAAGTTGTAATATTCAATTTGGATTCTAGATTGAAAGAGGACAATAAATGCAAAACCAATATTGTAGCTGTCAAAAAAGTGAAAAGAAATCGATTCTTACTCGAACAACTTAAAAATTCCTCTGAAGAAAATTTAGATTTGACGATATTGATTAGCGTGAATCTCCGAGGTCGAAATTTTATGTATTAATTATCAATATGTCAGCGTTAATTTAATATTGAATCACCCTCACCACCCTCCTCCAACTCGCTTCAGTTATGCAGAGTTCTAGGCAGAAAGGGCCGAAAAAACAAATATACTGTTCTGTCATAGACATTTGGATCTTGTTTTTTTTTAAGGCTAGTTGTAAGAGTTCTTTTATTCATCCAGAGTTAATTAGAGAGGGTTGCCACCACCATCGCATTTGCGAGAGCAAGATTAACAGATTTTACAGATTGTGTTCAATATTAAAGTCAAATAAATAAAGTCAAATAAAAAGAAAAATATATTAAACACTTTACAATAATACTTTTGAAACCCACCCTCCCTCTCTTATCTTAATTATTTGTGTGTGATATGTAAATATTTTTGTCCCCAAAACACCTTGTTCCTGCTTGTACTTCTTTTCGTTTTCCTTCCTTTGAATCTTTCGTTCTTCGACTACTCTTTTCTTTCTTCTTTTCCTTTTCTCACTTTTCAATCTTATCCAAAATCGTTTCTTTTTTCTCTCATCCGTCATTGTTTCAAAATCAATCCAAATCTTTTTCTTTCTATTCTCAAAAACGTTTCTCTTTCTCCTGTCTCTCTAATTTTCGTCTACTCTTTTCTTTCTTCTTTTCCTTTTCTCACTTTTCAATCTTATCCAAAATCGTTTCTTTTTTCTCTCATCCGTCATTGTTTCAAAATCAATCCAAATCTTTTTCTTTCAATTCTCAAAAACGTTTCTCTTTCTCCTGTCTCTCTAATTTTCAATCTTCTTTTCTAACTTGCAACTTTCTATTTTATTGTCTTTTCTCCTTTTAAAACGAACTTTTTTCCTTTACCTGACTTTTCTATTTTTTCAATCAACTTCAAAACCGTTCTTTCCTTTTTCTTTCTTGTTTTTTTTGACCTCCTGTTTTTTTAATTTTTCTAAGTAGCAGTAGCTTGTGCGTACGTACATGTAATTTTGACAATTCAATTCAATCGTCTACTCTTTTCTTTCTTCTTTTCCTTTTCTCACTTTTCAATCTTATCCAAAATCGTTTCTTTTTTCTCTCATCCGTCATTGTTTCAAAATCAATCCAAATCTTTTTCTTTCAATTCTCAAAAACGTTTCTCTTTCTCCTGTCTCTCTAATTTTCAATCTTCTTTTCTAACTTGCAACTTTCTATTTTATTGTCTTTTCTCCTTTTAAAACGAACTTTTTTCCTTCACCTGATTTTTCTATTTTTTCAATCAACTTCAAAACTGTTCTTTCCTTTTTCTTTCTTGTTTTTCTTGACCTCCTACAGTGTTTAATATATGACTCTAAGAAGGAATTTTGTTGGAAATGATCGAAATGACATAACATGACAGTAATAAGACTTTCTCCTATTCCATTTGCATTCCATACAGACCTGGAGAACATTATTGCAACCTTAGGCTATAACAACGAGCCCTGAAACACATCACACCACTCCTCTAATATTCAAATTCAATCACTTAGTTATAAAAGAGGCCTCTATATACAAAAAAGCCTGCCCACCCATGGTAATCCTTACGAATAGTCTGAATAACTGAAAATTTGTTCAGAATTCCATGACTACGATTTTAGAAGGATTCAAGAGAAGACTAATGGGGTGGTAACTCTTTAAGTATCTTGTGCGCTCTACCAGATGGAAGAGTACTGATCAGAACCCAGAATAGCATTAGGTAGAATCTTTAAATAATCTATGATCATAAGGGAAAGACCTCATTGGTGATATTGTCTTGACTTGATGCTTTTTTGTTTTCCTTCGATTTTATTATGGATAATATCTTATCCCTATTTGTTATCTCAATGGTTCTTCCTGGAAAGTTGGGAGATTCTGAATCTATCACAAAAGCGTCAATTTTAATATTACCAGTAGAATTCCCATCAAAAATAGATGCATAACGTTAGCCTTAACTCTGTCTGGTGCTCAGTACACCATCCTGTTAGGGTCATAAAGGCATTCCAACTTCGTTATTCATGTTGATACTTAACAAAGAAACACATTTGAACAGGCTGAAACCTCTCCATAATTTCATTACTAGGCTGACTTCCATACAACCAGCAAAATTTCAAAGTTTCAATTCGATGCTAAAAGGAATATTTATTAATTCAACAATACAATACCACCAATCCAATTCGATTCCAAATTATCTTTTTGTATAAAAATACTATCATTCAATTAAAAAAAAATCAAGGTGGCGGCACTTCCGGCGAACAATTTCCATCACATTTTACCCGAGCTGCTATCAAACTTATGAGCGCCAGTGTAAGTAGATTTCCGTCAGATTATCACTGGTAAAGCAAGACCATTAGATCATTTAAAAAGAGCTAAAGTAATTCAATCGTTTGTTTATAATGTAATAAAAACAATCCGTCAGTCATCTGTCTTTTCCACTGTACACTGTTAATGTACGTTGTTCAGATATCCGAGTGGTTTAGGACTCCTGAACGAAAGTGATGAGGTACTTTTTGCGAGAAGCTACGAGGAGTAAACACGGGGATGGATATGTGTCTGTATGGAAAAAAATATATGCGATGTCAAAATTTTGATTTATTAATATTTATGTCTGAAATGTGTAATGAACGGAATCTTATTTGTTTTTCTTTTAGATGTTTTGCTGAAGGATTAGATTTTAGAAAGCAATACGTATGTAAGTATACTACGTATTTAGGATTTTTGATATTGGTTGGTCGCCATTTTTAATTTCATAGTTAATTATATTATAATTACGGCATAAGCCCATTTTTTTCGGTATATTTTAAATTTTACGTTACGATCCTGCGCTTTTACAGTGTAGGTAAAAGTCAGCGGAACCGTCTCAGTTGTTTATGTATTTAAGTAACATTAAAAGCTCTAAACGGGCGGGAGGGAGCGAGTATATTGAGTTCGGATATTTCACGGACGCAAACAGACTCACTCACTGGGCGAGCTTCAGTTCCCAATTATGTAAACACACGGTGAGTTTATGGGCGCTGAGCTGTGGCCAAGATCTTATTTTTTCCGGGCTCCACGTTCTCCGCGATGCAACATCTACTGCCATAAGCTACTCGGATCGCCCGCGAACACTAGTCCTTTTCTATTCCTCTCTGGTTCGTGGCCAGTGGCGTCGGAACAATTTAGGACGGATATGTTTTTTTTATGTTTTAAATCTGTTTTCTGTTAAAATTCTGCCAATAGAAACACATTTATGAAGACGCATAGTTACTTATGTTCTCGGTTCTTTTTTTTTGAAACTTTGAACTGGACATTCTCTACATTTTTGACAGTTGACGCTAAGTATGACGACTAAGGATAATGAAAATTTGGAGATTGCCTTTTACTAAACTTCGAGTTGAAAGACAATATTGCATGTTTAGAACTGTATCAAGGAATCCCTGACATTGATATTTTCTTTATATTTTGGTTATTTTTGAACTTTTCAAATTCTTCGTTATTTTCTACATTTTAAACATTTTTCGTCATTTCTTTCTTTTTTGATATTATCGGCATCTTTTTTATATTTCTGGACATTTCTTGGACAATTTTAGATGCTCCTTAACTTTTCTCGATATGTATATACATTTTCGGCTTTTTTTCCAACATTTTAGACAGTTTAGTCAATATTTTTGCGTATTTGTTGAGAGTTTTGGAGGTTAGAGAACATTTCCGAACATTTAGAATATTTGCAGACATCTTGAACCTCTCCCCCACTTTCATTATTTCGAAATTTTTTAAACAATTTCTATATTCTAGATATGTTTCTTTATTTTTGGATATTTTCAGGCATTTTTTGGGAACTTTTGCATATTTCGGGACAATTTTATTTTTATTTTTTTGTTACATTTATGGACATTTAAGTTTTGGGAATCTTTTTTGATTTTTATTTTTATATCAAGTACGGTAACACCAACAACACCACAACTCTTAATCCTTAATCCTAATTCAGGACTCATCATACTTAGGATCCATGAGCCCTCGAAACACGTGCCCCGAGTTAAAGATTTTTTTTTAATTCTTGATATTTTGGGACATTTTCATCATCTTTGCAATTTTCAAAAGTTCTGCGACAATTATTTCGACAGTTTTAAATGTTTTTGTATATTTCTAAAAGCATTCTTCAATATTTTTTGATTTTTTGAATATTTCTTGACGTTTTCGAATTTTTTTGGGTGGTTTTGCATAGATTTACATATTTTTAGATATTTTTGAATATGCGTGGGTATTTTTGGATATTTATAAATATTTTCTAGATATTTCTGGATATTATTGGCACTTTTTTGGATATTTTCGACATTTATCCAACAGTTTTAGATGTTTTTGAACAATTTTAGATCCGTGTACACATTTTCCGATATTTTTGTTTATTTTTAGATACTGTAGGGCATTTTTTTAAGTCTTTTTTCGTTTCTCTTAGACGTTTTTGATGATTCTTGAAAGTTTTCAGACGTTTTTGGACATTTTTATATTGTGTTCGACATTTTTCAATACTCTGGGGCATTTTTGTGCATTTTCTAGAATTTTTTGGACATTTATAGTCATTTCCAAAATTTCTTCAATATTTTTAGAAGTTTTGGATATTTTCGGATATTTTTTGTACATTCTTGGTTTGATTTTTTTCCATTGCATGCAACATTGCATGATTCTAGATATTTTTAGACATTTTTAGAACTTAAATAAACAAATATTTTAGAATTGTTTTTGTTTTTTATGAATCTTTTTGTAAATTTTTGAACATTTTTCCGTTTTGTTCATTTTCGAATTTTTTTCAAATTTTTGGCCTTTTTCGGACGTCGAAAATGTCGAAATAATCAAAATTATTCAAACATGTGACAATTTTGGTTATTTCAACATCTCCAGATATTTTTGGACACGTTTGAAAGTTTCTGGATAACATTTTTGTACATTTTCAACGTTTTCGCATAGAAAATAATAAAAAATTTATAACTGTTTTTCGAAATTTTTGTGTTCTGAAATTATCGAAATTTTTTTAATTTACATTTTTGAAATTTTTGTGTTCTGAAATTATAGAAATTATTGAAATTTAAATTTTCAAAATTTTTTAAATATTTGTGTTCTGAAATTGTCGAAATTTTTGGAATATAAATTTTGGAAATTTTAAAAACTTTTGTGCTCTGAAATTATCGAAATTTTTGAAATTTACATTTTTGAAATGATCGAAATTTTTGAAATTCACATTTTTGAAATTTGGTGTTCTGCAATTATAGAAATTTTTGTGTTCTGAAATTATCGAAATTTTCGAAATTTTTGAAATTTGGTGTTCTGCAATTCTAGAAATTTTTGTAATTAAAGTTTTTGAAATATTTGTGTTCTGAAATTATCGAAATTTTTGGAATATAAATTTTGGAAATTTTAGAAACTTTTGTGTTCTGAAATTATCGAAATTTTTGAAATTCACATTTTTGAAATGTTTGGAATTGTTCTGAAATTATCGATATTTCTGAAATTTTTGTGTTCTGAAATTATCGAAATTTTTGAATTTTAAATTTTTGAAATTTGGTGTTCTGCAATTATAGAAATTTTTGTAATTAAAGTTTTTGAAATTTTTGCGTTCTGAAATTATCGAAATTATTGAAATTTAAATTTTCGTAATTTTTGAAATATTTGTGTTCTGAAATTATCGAAATTTTCGAAATTTTTGAAATTTGGTGTTCTGCAATTCTAGAAATTTTTGTAATTAAAGTTTTTGAAATATTTGTGTTCTGAAATTATCGAAATTTTTGGAATATAAATTTTGGAAATTTTAGAAACTTTTGTGTTCTGAAATTATCGAAATTTTTGAAATTCACATTTTTGAAATGTTTGGAATTGTTCTGAAATTATCGATATTTCTGAAATTTTTGTGTTCTGAAATTATCGAAATTTTTGAATTTTAAATTTTTGAAATTTGGTGTTCTGCAATTATAGAAATTTTTGTAATTAAAGTTTTTGAAATTTTTGCGTTCTGAAATTATCGAAATTATTGAAATTTAAATTTTCGTAATTTTTGAAATATTTGTGTTCTGAAATTATCGAAATTTTCGAAATTTTTGAAATTTGGTGTTCTGCAATTCTAGAAATTTTTGTAATTAAAGTTTTTGAAATATTTGTGTTCTGAAATTATCGAAATTTTTGGAATATAAATTTTGGAAATTTTAGAAACTTTTGTGTTCTGAAATTATCGAAATTTTTGAAATTCACATTTTTGAAATGTTTGGAATTGTTCTGAAATTATCGATATTTCTGAAATTTTTGTGTTCTGAAATTATCGAAATTTTTGAATTTTAAATTTTTGAAATTTGGTGTTCTGCAATTATAGAAATTTTTGTAATTAAAGTTTTTGAAATTTTTGCGTTCTGAAATTATCGAAATTATTGAAATTTAAATTTTCGTAATTTTTGAAATATTTGTGTTCTGAAATTACCGAAATTTTTGAAATATAAATTTTCGAAATTTTGGAAATATAAATTTTGGAAATTTTTGACATTCTTTAATTTGTTTAAGTTTTGTAACTTTTGTTCTGAAATTATCGAAATTTTTGAAATTTTACCGATAGACAGAGTGAGAAAATGAAATGAGCTGCTATATAACCAAACTTACACAGCAAAATAGACTAGCAGCTTCATTCTTTTTCTCTATCTTCCGTTGTTTTCAGTTGTGCGATAGATAGGGACTGTTTGACTCCATCAGTGCGTCTGGAATATTTTTCAATATTTTCAAATAATTTTGGTCTTTTTCAACATTTTTGGATATTATTGCAATTTTTTAGATATCTCTGGACATTTTCAAAATCTTTGGATATTTTTAGGCATTTCTAACCAAAGCTGCAGAGAAGCTTTCAATTTTTTTCTGTTACGCCACTGTGTATTTCTTATTCTTCGTCTTCAACTTCTTGCAGTTCTTCCTTATTAACATGAAACCGCAACGCGCTGACTGACGGCCGTATACCCCAGTTCCCAAATTAAAATGATATGAACTGGATGTAGTGCGTAAGATGCATAGTACATAGCATATTGGAATGATGTTCGTCGTGTGCGTATTTATTAATAATGATGGCAGTAAAATGTCGTCGTTGTGCTGATGCGCATCTGGCATTTTTAAAATAAAAATCTCTATCCTGTAATACATATACAACCGTCAAGCCATCAGTTGGAGCAAAGCATGTGTTTTCCCGACATTCCGACAGGAACGTGTACATATGTGCGTGATATTAGAGGTATATCACAATATAATTAGATTGGGATACTTTAAATTAACCGACGAAATTCTGCAGTATTTTCTAGGAATTACCGGCGATTTAGAAAGAAGAATTAAGAATCACGAACAATTGTCTAATTGACGAAATTAGATTTCCGTCTCTAATTCAAGTTTCAAAGTTAGCTCCCCATTCCCTTCCCCATTCTTAAAAACGTTTTACCACAACGAGTTTTATATATATATATAAAAGGATCTTCCTCTCTAGTTTTTCGCTTTTTCCCGTTACAGAATCAGGAGCAATTTAAGCTAACCACAGCTTCTAACCAGATAAAATGGCTCACGTTCCGTTCGAACGATTTTATTTGAAAACGTCTCAATCAAGAAACCCTAGACTCGTCCGCAACTTAACTCGATGTAGGTGACAGGTTAAGATCGTGCTTTTCGGATTAGGTATTAATATTTAAGAACTTGGAAGAATTATGAAGATTTCTTCATGATTTTTCCATAATTATAAATCGCTATTTATTCGATCTGTTTTAATGAAATTATCCGATTAATTTGATTGCATTTTATTCGTAATAAATCGTAGAAACGATGATATACGAAGAGTTACGATCATTTTACGCGAAAGCGGAAATCTTTGACAACTTTAGCGGACTTTTTGTCAGCCAATCAAATGCCATTCTGTCTATACTTTGCACAAGAGAGACTTGGAAACGTCAAATTGGGCATTTAACTTCGGTGTTTCCTCCTTTGAATAAATGAAAAATGTATTTTTCGTATTGGCGATTTGTAGGAAACCAATTTCGTATTAATGGAAGAACCGAACTTTATTTAGTAGTACTTTCCTTTGGAATTAGTTCTTGCATTCGCAGCATTCAATTACACCTAAAATACTTGTTAGAATTGAAATTCCTAAAAGAAATTATAATTTTAGTCACACGTGATCCAAAGGAAGTTGTTGGTGAGGAACGTGTGTATTGATTTCAATAATAATTTTGAGATAACACTGGCAAGTGGTCCTACATCTCCTTTCTAGGGTTGAAGGCGAAGTTCTTAAGCTCCATAATCTCCCCGATGGGCCCTTGATGTTAATTGAGTGGGTTGTCGTGGTCTTCACCAGTGTAAGCATCCTATGGATCAGCGATGCTCACCACTCGATTTACCCTCACTTTGGACGGCTGTCTGTCGGGGTCAAGACCCACTAGATGTGTTTTCAGAGGATTGGCAGCTGTGGTGGAGCGATGGAGCGTCTTACTGGCCATGATTGACAGGTGACGTAGTTGTTTGACCTAACAAACCAAACGGCTCTAATCAACATCCTGAGGATCTTGGTTTAGAGAATCTCCAGCTTCTTTAGTTTGATTTCGCCAGGCTAGACCACGAGAGTGCCCCATAGGTAACGATTGGTGCTCTAAATCAGCACCTTCAGTTTTTTGTGCCGATCTTGCAGCCAGAAATTTCTTCGTTGTTTTCTTGACGTGCTGTTGGAAGGTAAGGACACCCAAATAGAAGACGGATTGGCTACAGGGCAGTCTGACATCTCGGTCATGGATATTGTCTGGGGGCAGCCTGCGTCTCTTCGTAAATTTGATTGCTATACATTTAGTTTCGTTTAATTTTAGCCTCCATTTAGATCACCATTAGGCTAGTATCCAGGAACACCACTCCTAAGTCTCACGAACTTTCATGGAGCTTCAGAGAGCCTCTGTGATTCCGAGTTGATAATCGGTGCTTAGTCCTTCACCGAACCCGAATTGCTCATCCTGAATGATAGGCTTAAGAAAAAGTTCTTCCCTTAATCTGCTCGAAACTATGGCTTCAACTATTTTCGCTAGGAAGGAGATGAGCGCAATGGAGCGGTGATTCTGAGGAAATTGAGGATCATTCCCAGGCTTAGGAATAGCCATTACATGAAAATATTGCCAGATCTTGAGCAAATATTCAAGTCGGTCCAGTCAGAAAAACAGAAAACTAGACCAACAAAGAGCAATATCTCTGGAAAGTGATCCTCTTAAAACATAATCTTCTTGCCAGGTTACGGTACCTGTTGCACCACCAAAATCTTGTAGGCAATATCCTTGGATACCATCTTTGGATTCAATTATATTATTTGATATTAATTGTTCTTATCCACAATAGTGTACCAGATTTCAGCATTAACCAAAACCTTCAGATATCTTTAATCAGTCTTCATTAGTCGGTTATTTTTAAGTAAATTGGACAGAGCACAGCACTCATTGTCAGTTTTTGGATTTTCTATTTGTAATACTGCCAGTTATTTTTCCTTTTGGCAATCTATGACATCTAAATTAATATAATCAACTATTGAAATTTTAAAACCTTTTGGAAGTTGTTTTATATATTGCATACATTGTCCGAAAATTTTGAAATGAAAGCTTGAATAATTCAAAGAATATTGAAGAAAAATTAAAAATAGCCATCCTCCTAAGTTATTTTAGGTTGTTCTGGTTGTTGCACATATTCGTTTAAGATTCTGAAATTAGATATAATATTCATCTGGTCCAAAAATTAAATTTCCTCGACTTCTTATCTTTTCTATTCGGAAATTAAAATTTTCTAGCTCGTCCCAAGGTATTTAGCTTATTTTTAACATTATCACAAAGCTTTAGCTTTATAGGTAACACGAATGGCTCATAAACTAATTCAGAGGAAATTGTTTTTGAACATTTAATTGGACTTAATTTGATAGTTCATGATTTTCAAAAAACTAAGGCGATGGCGGGGAAAGGGGAGGGGGCGGAGTTCTCAATTACTTGATAGTGGAAATAGTTAGGCTAAAATTTCGAAAAAATGCTCAGAGCAACCTCGAATAACCCCCAAAATTTCAATTTTTTTAAAAAGTTAAGGGAGGCTGACAAAATATTTCTTACCATACCATACTTTTTGAAAATTATTGAAATCAAAGGCTTCCACGGTGGATTTTACTAAATCTGACTTAAAAAAAATAGTTTCGTTTTGTTATCTGTTAAATTTGTTCTTCGAATTCTTAAGAAAAACCAAGAAGTGCGTGTAATAGACGCTCATGGTATATTGTTGGAATCACTCTGCAAACGAGTGCCATGAAAGAAAATTAAACAAAATTAAATAACCTCCCGTTTGCAGGGCGATTGCATCAATATACCATGACCACCCTTGAAATGAAACCCAATTAAAAGTATCGCTTTTTTTCAATAGCTACATTGATTAACGTAATCTACTGATATGTCCTCCTTTAATTTGTTTAAAGGAAATTGCAAAGTAACTAAAAATCGTCAACATTGACAACTGGTTTCAGTTTGTCTCTTTTCTTCTTCGAACTAAGAAGACTAGATGGAGTAATCCTTCTTCAAAAGTTTAATCCTTGCTGGTAAGTTTTGTAATTTTGCTCATTCGATAAGATGTCTTTCCATCAGCTGCATCGCTAAAGCCTTTAAAAACGTTCTTCGATTCGAAGGCTGCTTATCAGAATGTGTTCCATTATACAATATGTGTGCGTTCACACCAGTCACATTTAGTAAGTGGAAAAAATACACAATGGGCACCTTCTAGTTCTTCGAGATACTGAGTTGGCACAGAGTTGATCAACAGTATCAACGCCTCCTTTTGTACCATTGTAAAAATGAATTCCTTCTGGCTTACTTGGGTCTTAATTTATTCCAGCATCATTTTGCATGGTGGAGATCAATATAACAGCCTTATTCTTTTTAAGAACAAATGACATCATTATCAAGTCCTTCTCGAAGCCAAAAAGAGTCGAATTCATGGATTTATTAGGTTGAAATTCAGTCGGAATATCCGCTTTGTTTCTTCTAATAGTACCAACCAATGTAATTTTTTTTTTGCAAAAGTGTTATTGCCAGTGGAATACTTGTGTACCAATTATCGGAAGTTAAATTTTGTATGGACCATCCGGATGCTGTCCACAATACACCTCCAAATTGAAAGTGTAATACGTCTTGGCATCACATTGGTATAAAACTACAGCGTCCCCGAAATGGAACTAGCATTTCATCGACGGTTAAGAACTCACTATGACAATAGTTGGTTTTGCAATTGATCACAAATTGGTCTAATATTTCACGAACAGCTGCCAATTTGTCTGTTTGCCGACGTATATTTCTGGTCTCTTTGTCATCAAATCGAATAGCCGACAATATAAACAGAAAACGATTATAGCTCATGCAAGCTGCAAAAAGATCAAAACCGGTTCCATCTTGTGCTTAGAGTTCATGAAAATTGGTATGATTAGCCTTCTTTATATCGGATAAAAACAGTAAACCAAAGAATGCCAAGAGTTATGTGTTGGTAGCCTGGTAGGTACTCTAAACAGACCAAACAAAGGTTGGGTGTAACCGTTGAAAATTCGTTACTGGTGTACAAAATACACCAGCACGAGTAACTAAGGGTTAACTGCAGATATGTTTTTACACCATCCGTATCCATTGTATCAATTTCCCCAAAAGATATCAAACAAACCGAAATCCAGACTGACGTCTAATTACCGAAACACGAACACAAACTTTTTTCCGAAAACAATTACAAATAAAAAAAATAATGGAAAGCTCTGGACATAACTGAAAGAGCCTGAAAGAGAGAATGTAGTTTGGTCTGATGGGGTTGAGGTTATGTCGTAGCAAAACTCTACGTCATCTTGGATCAATTTCGTTTAAATATGAGCCGTATTAAATTGTAACTTATTTTTATACAAAAGCCACAGGAAGAAAATAATAAATCGATATCGCGAACTAAATTATATCTAAATTAGTTTCATCAAAGTGTGTGCTTTTTAGTCCGACATAACATAGGTACATTTCATTATGTAAATTGTTTACGAAACCGGAAATTTGTTCATTCAGTTGATTTACATTGACATTTGTAACTAAAACTTGCCCGCTAAGTGACTGACGACTTTGATGGCAAAATGTTCGCCACGTGCCTATCTAACGCCAGCATGAATATACCGACGACCGCGTAATCAAAGTTAAAAGATCCCCCTTTTCAAAAGAAAATTACTCGAACTAATTTTCTTTGTTGTACAGAAGTTTCACGATGATTATATAGTGGACGTGTGTGTGTATGTGTTTGTAATTATGTCGGCTTGAATTCTTCAACATTTAATTTTTTCGTTTTAATGGTGTTCTTGTTGGATGATAGCCGCCGAAAGTTTGTTATTGTAAATGTAGGTTGGAGAGTAACTTGCAATGAGTAATAACATTTTAATGTTATATACGATTTTGTGTACTTATGTTCTCTTTTAATTCCGCTTTAATCGACTATAGTTTTCTCTTTGTGAAATAAATTATACCTTGACACATCGTGAGATTTACAAAATCTTTTTAATCGTTTCACGTTTTATTTGCGTTAATACTCACGGTTTTTGTCTTCTGACTCACAACAGGTATTCGAAAATATTTCTATTATGAAAGTAGTTATATTCAATGTGAATATGGAGCTTCCACGTCAACGCTTATTAATTATTTCCTTATCAAGGCAAGGACGTGGAAATTTAATCAATTAATTAAATTAAATTTCAAATCTTACTATTCAACTTGTATTTTGTGAAATCAATATAAATTTTTAACAAAATTAAACTAAAATAATTAATGAAATAAAATTTTTAATTCTAAAATTGGAATATAGATTTTCTTTAGTTGAGCTTTATTTGAGTGAGCCGATGTGAGTGGACAAAATCGAACCGTCACTGTTTTAGTTGTTAATTTGAATGATAACAACTATTTTATAAATTGAAAACTTTATTCATTCCTCACTAACATTGAGGTTTCTTGTCTTGGTTTCACGTTCACTTCACTTCTTCGGTAACAGTTTTCATCCACTTTTACGATATATGAATTCTCTGGTAGCTTCTCTTTAAGTAGAAAATGAGACTTATGACATATGTAAAATTATCGATAATAGTAATATTGGAGGTAAGGTAGAGGCTATTTTAGATTTTAAAGTAAATAAAGCATGGAAAAAGCTAAGTTGTCAATTAGATACTGGAGCAAATGTAAATCTCATTGGTTACAATTATCTGTGTAAAATATTCAATACTGATGAATTTAAAATTAAGAAATCACAACATAAACTATATAGTTTTGGTGGAGGAGAAATTCCAGTACTAGGGCAATGCAATTTATGTTGTAAAGTTAAAGATAAAAAATTTATCTGTATCAGCATGCGTCAGTATGGGGCTGATCAATTATTGCAACACCATTATGGAAAGAAATTTGAAAGACGAGGCTCAGAGTATTATCACAAAATATAAAAACGTTTTTGAAGGTTATGGTTGTTTTGGAAATAAGGTAAAACCGGTATTACAAAATCCACGACGTGTACCATTAGCTTTAAGGCCAGAGCTGGAAAACGAGCTACACAGATTAGAAGAATCTGGGATAATTGCCAAGCAGGATACACACACTGACTGGGTAAGCAATTTACTCTTAGTTAGAAAGAAAGACTCATTCAGAATTTGTCTGGACCCTACAGTGAAGGAAATAATAATAAAGGCATTGAGTAATTTAAATGTAGCTGTAAAGTATTTATCAAAATAGCGTTTTGTCGGCTAGTAACAGTATCTAGAGGTAACTAACAACTACAGTATCAGTAATTATTTATCATTTACTTTTATATAACGGGAGAACTATAGGAAGCAGCAATATTTGAGAGGAACTAAAAATAAAGGCACTTCTAAAATACTGGATTAATGCTTAAAAAACTTTATTTTACTAGAACTTAATATTTTGTTGAACCTCCTTGATTTAAAATAACTTGAAAAAGTCGCTTGGGCATACTCTTCACTAATGTTTGTCGTTGATCAGGGGATACATTTTCCCATGCCAACCTAATGGTATCTTTTAAATCGTTAATGCACGTATATTGTCGGCCATTTGCATACACCTGCTTTGATAACATACTCCATAGATTTTCTATAGGGTTTAGATTCGGACTTCTGGCAGGCCATTCCATTAGTGGTATATTTTTGCTAGCAAAATACTCTTTTACTATCCTAGCCGAATGAACTGATGCGTTGTCTTGCTGGAAAATCAAGTTTTCTCCGCATATTTCCTCCGCTTCTTCAATAACTTCGTCCAGAACTCAATATATACTTTAGCATTCATTCTGGGTGGCACCCAAGCTGATCTTGTTTTGCCGTTTGCGCTGAATCCTGCTCATATCATTACACTTCCTCCACCAAAATTGCGGCTCATTCGCACTTCCTCCTGTTTCCTTAAATCATGCCAGTAGAATTGGTATCCATCCGACCCATCTAAGTTAATTTTTTTTTCATCCGTGAATAATACATTATTCCACTGCAAACTCCATGACATATGCTTTTCCGCAAAATTTAAACGCATTTGTTTATGTAATGCTGTTACGCGGCTTTTTAAGTCGTTTTTTGAATTTTAGATTGACATCAGCATGGCAGATTTGCCTAATACGTCGTGCTGTTACATTTAAGTTCAGAATGGCCTTTATTTGTGAAGAAAAAACGTTTCCTTTCTTAGCTTTGCGTACAATTGCTCGTTTTTGGCGCTCGGTCAATTTTGATTTTAAACCTCTGTTGCCTTTTTTGCCATAATTTTCACCCAATTTAATGTAATTATCAACTACTGAAGCACTACGACATAATTTCGTTGCAATATTACGGTTTGACAGTCCAAATTCTTTATAAGTCTTTATTTTGATTTTTTCCTCATTAGACAACATTTTTCTTCGAGGCATTTTAAACTAAAGGAAATTAAAGCAAATTATAGCAAACTTTTCATGAAAAACTAAAACTATATACATACCTTTGGGTATATTTATGTGATATGTACAACAATTAATTTAAATAATTGTCTATTATTACTTCTTTAGGGACTGCCTTTATTATTACTTCCGTGTCGTAAGGTACGCAATTTGCTACTATCAAAAACGCAATGCACTACAAAGTTCAAACGTGCTGAGACACGATTGTAAATCCTTTTATTAGTCATGAGTGCTGTGAAAACGTCATAGACTTATCACCAGCGTACTGCAATCGGAATATTCAAGCATTATATTCCATGCCTTTATTTTTATTTCCTTTACTGTATTCCACTTGATAAGGCGATAGAAAGGCCGAATTATCAATTTCAAACTATTGATGAGATACTACCGGAGTTAGGTAACGCAAAAATATTTTCATTAGTCGATACAAAGAAAGGGTTTTGGCAAATTAAACTTGATTATACCAGCAGCCTGGTAACAACATTTTGGACACCATTCGGTCGTTACCGATGGTTAAGGTTACTTTTTGGAATCAAGTCTGCACCTGAAATTTTCCAAATAAATATGAATAATTTAGTAACGGACTTAAAGGGAGTGAAGGTACTAGCAGATGATATCTTAATATATGGCTGTGGTAGCGACAAACAAGAAGCCATGAAAGATCACAATAAAAATTTAGAAAATTTGCTGTATAGATTAAATGAAAATAAATGCAAATTAATCACCAGCAGGGAAATGGGAAAGCGGAAGCAACGGTTAAAATCGCAAAGAATTTAATCAAAAAGGTAGAAGAAGAAAACGGAGATATTTGGCTCGCTCTATTACATGCAAGAAATACTCCAAATAAAATAGGTTTTAGTCCTACCTACCGAACGATCATTTTCGAGAAATACACGAACCACTATTCCAACTATTAAAAGAAACCTGTTACCTAAACCGATAACCGACGTTACAAAACACATCGAAAACCAAAGAAGACTGAGCAAGGGCTATTATGATCGCAACACCAGAAAATACCCAGATTTGAAGATAGGTCAGCCAGTTTCAGTTCAACTAGATGGTAAAATCTGGTCAAAAGGAAACATTAAAGAGAAGCTACCAGATAATTCATATATCGTAAAAGTGGATGAAAACTGTTACCGAAGAAGGGAAGTGAACGTGAAACCAAGACAAGAAACCGAAGAAAGTACTAGTGATAAGGAAATGACTCAAAATGACACACAAGATAAACTTACATTGCCACCCGAATCAGAAGAAGTTGTGTCGAGCAAACCAGCAACCACAAGGCAGATCGAAACGACCCCAGCGAGGAGGGACCCTGAGGAAGCTCAGCTCGACGAGGATTTACCGACGACGCGACCAAATCGTAGACGACATTTACCACTTAAATATAAAGACTTTGTAATGTAGAATTCATATGAGATACTCTTATTTAGTTAGTAGTGATTTTGTTTCCATGTTTTAGTTGTTAATTTGAATGATAATAACTATTTTATAAATTGAAAACTTTATTCATTCCTCACTAACATTGAATAATCTGACAACGTGAAGTTTATTCTCTTGTTTTCTAATGACACTCTCTGCCTACTTATATCATACCTATTCTACATACTATAACAATAACCACTGATGATAACATCGCTGAAGTTTACCAAACAGTGCTAAACAACCGCCGAATTATAGTGAGAGAGATAGCAGAGGTTATGAACATGCCCAAAGAACGAGAAAGTTATCCATAGGTTGGGTGATCATGTTAGACCATAAATATGTTCGAATGAACAGTTCTAATACTTAATTAATTACTGTAGATGAATCTTGGATGCACCGAAATAAAAATACAGTCAAAATAGTGGGAAGTAAAGGAGGAATCGGCTACAAAAAAAGCTATTTTTTTATTGCTGGGAAAGTGATAGCGACTGTTTTTTTCGGATAGTCTTAGAGTTATCTTAATCGGTTACCTTTAAACTTGAAAAACTAATACAGGACCATACTACGCATCATTACTTACTTTCGTCAAATAAGGAGGCCATCACCTTTCTAAGGTTATTTTGCAGAGAAAGACGCGTAAGAGTACTATTTGGACGGGTCGAGGATCACTGGGAGATTTGTGTACAGGTATGTATGAGGCGACTATGTATCTTTGTTAGGTCGGAAACTTATCAGATCACCCATGTAGTTTAACAGCGCATTAGTGAAGATTTATGTAGTTTCAAAATCATAAAAAAATTGTGTGGCTTGAGCAAAATTTCCTTCCTCCAATTTTACTACAACCTATCGCTTTAGGAAAAGCCATCGATCATAAATTGGCATGAGGTGGTATAAATGTGATTTTAAGTGAATCCGCCAGCTTCGACAAGAAGAAGTACGAAGAAGCCAAAAGAATCTTAATATTAAAGAGGGAGCACTTGCCCAATCCCCTCTACATCCTTTGCAGTGGGCATACCAGATGGGCAAATCAGGAGAGACCGCCCTGAATAGTTTGGTAGGAGGACTCGAAAGGAGCCTACACCAAAAGGAGGTTGTCCTTGCAGCTTTCTTAGACATAGAGGGTGCATTTGATAATACATCAACACCCTCGATCAACCGATCCTTAATAGAGCGGAGCATTAACTACACGACCAGCAGATGGGTGGATTGCATGCTGAAAAGCAGAGTAGTCTATGCCCAAATGCAAGATAAACGCATCGCCGTGAGGACCACTCGAGGGTGACCTTCAGGAGGAGTACTTTCACCTCTGTTGTGGAGCCTGGGAGAGCATGCAACGGTCTTCCAGGCAGAAGTATTCGCTATTGCAGCCTGTGCAGAACTGATTGCAACGGGAGGCTGCACGAAGAGAAAAATAAACATAATGCCTGATAGACAGGCCGCTATCAAGGAAGTTATGAATCCTCTTACCAGGTCAAAACTTGTTAAAGACTGTAAACCTCAATAAACTGGCACAAGACAATAAGGTATCTTTGATCTGGGTGCCCGGATATGAGGATATTAAAGGCAATATAATAGCCGATGTACTACCCAAGATGGGTTCTACGAAACACTTCATAGGACCAGAACCCGTATGTGGAATCACGATGGATTCTACTAGAAGGACGATTTGGTCTTGGTTAGATAAAGAAACAGTAAGGAAATGGAGGTCGATTGAGGGTCAACTCCATACTAAAGCGTTAATAGGGGGCGGGGACGCTAAGTTCTCTGAAAGCCTAATTAGACGCAATAAAAAACAAGTTAAGACCATCATTGGATTGATAACTGGACACTGTCCTCTAAGGAAGCATCTATGCAACACGGGTCGAGTGAGCGAACCCTGGTGCAGGAGATGCGAGTTACAGGAGGAAACAAGTTTACATGTAATCTGCACATGTGACGAATTGAAGATACTCAGGCAGAAACATTTCGGAAAGGATCTACTGGAGCCTTCAAGGGTACTCAAGTTTCCTGTGCTAGTGGGCTAGTTACTGGACTTTATAGAGGACAGTAAACTTCTCAACTGGAAATGAGGGCTTTAATAGGGATGGTACAAAGAACACCCAGCTCAAGTGCCCAACCCTAACTGAATAGATAGATAGATAGATAGAAGCCAAAAGAATGTCCTTCGATACTAAAAGCGAATCAATAAATTGTAACATCCATAGCATATTTAGAACAAACTTCTGGTGACTCACTCTGGTCGTACAAATTTTGTTAAATATGACACTAAATATGTAGTGACATTACTCGTCTGATTTTTTCCGATGAAAACTATTGGACTCATTTTGGTACAGATTTTGGTTCAAGAGATTTAGTAAAATTAAGAATGTGTGGTTAACTAGAACGATTTTTGAAGTCCTTTTATAGAGCTTAAAGTATTACTTACTTTTAAAGTTAAAAGGTGAAGTTACCAACGCCTTTCATGGTATCCCATAAGCGTCGATTTAGGCACTTTAACTTGGTGTTTGGTTCATCCCACAGCCCCAGTTCTATTTACCAAAAGTTGCCTCCCCCTCCTTCCCCTCCCCCAATTGATATTACTATCGATGGTTCAAACAACTTCAGCAAGTGTTAAATCTTAAATGCTCAACTATGGTTCATGTCCGATAAAACGATACATTTTTTTGATTTTTTTCAAGTACCTACGTGGCCAAAGCAGTAATATTTTTTATTTTTTTCGACACTAAAGGCTGGTGTTTCATATAAAGGCTTTAGGCCTATAAAATTCTCCAATTTTTGTTTATATCGAACTGCACAGTATGTCCAGTGGCCAAAATATGAATTATGTGTTTTGACGTACAGGGAATCAGCAGAAATTTCAATGACACCATCTTGTCTTAGATTTAAGTTTGCTCTTGAAATTTTGCACTTTAGATATCTTCTGAAAGTTTTGGGCTATTGACTCTTTTTTGTTTTCGATAAGACCAAACTTTTAATCGTTATCGGAAATATCTGAGTTATCGTTTTAAACTGTTTTAACATATTTATCAATACATGCTGAAAATAGACCATTAGATGATTTTTGTTCTGTCCAGAACATCCATCATTCAACCTAAATAGGTGGCGATGTATTATATTGTAGAAGCATGGACGTGACATTTTTGGAACGCTTTTTTGCAACATCTTAACGACAGATTTTGTTGAAAGTCTATCCTCCTCTAACAGTTCATTCTTACTAGTGGCATTCTGTGGACTTTGGTAATTTTTGCAGCAACAAACTAGACTTGACTAGCGCCAAAATTTAAATAAAACTGGCATTGGTTGTTTTTGAAAAAAAACCTTCAATTACATTCAAGTATTTCTCTCATTTAATCAACATAATTTGCAATATTGAATTTATATTTAATCAAATCTAAATTACCATTTTCAAAGCCATTCATGACGTGGCGATGCAACTACTAAAAAAATAATATGCATCACACTCAGCATAAATCATCGACAAATATTGAAATTATTAATAAATGATTCATTTAAACTCGATCGGTAGGCCAATACGAACCACTCAAGTTGTTCGAACAGCTCCTCTACGGAAGCAAATTACGTCGATACCGAATAATGTCGGAATTGTAGACCCCCTCGAGATTAGGTTAAAACAGATGAAGAAAAAAAATATAAGAACCTAACACACGCAGTTAGGAGTGACCCGATCCTCTTAACCATAATATATTCATCTTACGTCAAAACACTCAACATAAAAGTTGAAGAATCTACGGCTGCAGAAGTGCGTAAGTACATTACAGAGGAGACGCTCTAATTGTCTTGAGAGTGCCCAGTTTGCTGCCAGCATTAAATACTTATCTATCATGTTCGGGAAACAAACTTCGGGACTATAATATTTTGGAAGTCGTTGCACACCTACTACTTAAAATTACAGTCCTGGATGTATGTATTGAGCACCGTCATTTTTATCTTTATAATTATGTTTATATGGATTGGGAATAAATAAACAGTTTAGCTGCAATCCCAGGTGGAGGTGTTGTTATCACGATGCTTTTACAGGAACAAAAAAATATCAATGAGGAAATGATCAATAAACACGTCTGTACATAACTGTAGATGTTATATGGAATATGTAGAAGAAGTATGCGTACACTCTTTTCTTCGGTAATATGCACAGTGGAACACGCCACTTAATGTTTTAAAATAGTTATTTTATAAACATATCTGCCTAAGTACATATACTTGAGAGAAGTGCTTACCTCACATGTGGTTATTATAATTCATACTGCCGTAGTTTAAATATTATGCCGTAGGTACTACCGAGTTCGGATGAAAGCTCGAGAAACTTATATATGCTGAACGTGGAAGATCACCTAGGCGAAAGATGTACAAGCCGAACTTGATAAATATTTGAGGTAAAATCAACGTTGCGTAAGTGTTATATAGGTGTTTTTGTGTGCACGGTAGGTACACACGTTTAGCAACCACGTTCCAATTAAAACGGTTGCACATATCAGAGTCAGCTGTTTATTTCCCTTTAACGCGGAATTTTAAGAATTCTGTTTACCAATTTTAATAACACAAAACGCCAGCATTATGTCTTTTATCA
Organism: Holotrichia oblita; assembly: GCA_023690525.1. Taxonomy (NCBI): domain Eukaryota; kingdom Metazoa; phylum Arthropoda; class Insecta; order Coleoptera; family Scarabaeidae; genus Holotrichia; species Holotrichia oblita. Next base: position 17,806,371 of record CM043019.1, on the reverse strand, counting down.
ATATATGAATTTTGTTAATGATTCTTTCAAGTCGAGAACTGTAAAGTGTATATCCTAATTAATTAGAAAAGATGAAACGTCTTAAAATAAACGTCTAAACCTATTCCTGCTCGAATTATTAGTCAATACCATTTCGCAAACGTAATAGTACTTTAAACAATGGAATGAAATATTTTAATAATTTAAAATAAACACTTTAAATCTCTTAAAAATCAACAATTTTTTCAATTTGACAGATTGCACTTGCATTATTTTTAAAGATTTTAACAAGTAACTGTCAAAATAGATATAAAAGCTGCCAAGTTCTAAAAGCAGTAGTTCTAGCTGTCAAAATATACTGTCAGATTACTCCCTCTGTTCGATCACTTACAATTAACAACTACAAATGTCAAAATATTTCTGACAGCTACTAAATTGTAAAACCGGTAAAAACAGCTGTCAAATTATTACACTTATTATCTTAAAGTATTAAGTTGCTTCCTGTCATTTTTGACGGACACAACAGTTGAAGTACTTTTGACAGATGCCAAATCGAAGTGTAACTGTCAAAATAGTTTTGACAGCCGCCGAATTGTAAAAGCAGCACTTTTCAGATTTAAACGTCAAAGCTGTCAAACTGCCTCTGAGAATTATAAAATTGCAAAATAATCCATTTCAGACTATTTCTATCGAGTTATACAAACAAAACTAGAAAGTATTTTCTTGTTCTTTTAGTGAGTGCAACAGTTAAAATACTTCTGACAGTTGTCAAATTATAAAATTCTAAACTTACTCCTCCACCAAAACAAATTACATCTCTCGAAGTCAACAAAATAATATTATAGTCTAACAACTGTCAAACAGTGGTTTCTCAGATTTAGCAATTGTGGCTGTCAAAGTACATTTGACAGCTGTCAAGCGGGTCGATAGCCACAGCAGTTACAGGACGATGGCAATAAAATTATACCGATCGATCTATCATGAGCTATTGAAGCGACAAGTCCGAACGGTTAAAATATTTCTCACAGCTGTCGAATTAGAAAAATATTGTTCCCGAAGATTGTAAAATCTATAAGATATTTTCTTTTACTTTGCGTTTGACAGCTAGCAAGCTGTAAAAACAGTTATATTGTACGATTATTATACTAACAGCTGCCAAATTGTAAAAGCAATAATTTTTAGATTGTAACAATTTACAAATGTCAAATTGACTGACTTTAAGTCGCCGTAGCCATCAAAAAAATTTTGGCAACTGTCAAATTAGAAAAACAATTGCTTTTTTCCAGTTTGAAAGCTAGAACTTCTAACGGGTGGAATAGTTAAATTATTTGTGACATCTGTCAAACTGCAACATAATCATACTTTACGATTTGAACAGCTATAGCTGTCAAAATATCAATTTATCAATTGCGAGTGTCAAACTGCATTTGATATCTGTGAAGTTGTCAAAACAGTTACTTCTGTCTATTTTGACACTTCAAAATATATCTGTATCTGTGTTATACATTTTTTTTGTTAAACTGTAAGGTAGAGTGCTGTCAAACTTAACAAAAACTGTTATTTTTGCAGTTCCAATGAGTGTAACTATGAAAGCTGTGACGTTACAAATTGCAGCTGTCAAAAGCTGCAAGATATACTTCGATAGCTACAATTGCCAAATCTAGAAAGTTATTGTTCGTAAAATTTGGCAGCTGGTAGAAATATTTCGACAGTTACATCTGTTAAAAACTGTAAAATAACTATTTTTTACAATTTGACAGCTGTCAGAAGCATTTTACAATCTTATAGCTGGCACAATATATGTTGATAGTTAGAAGTGTGAAAATAGAGAAAATAATTTTCACACCTTGACGGCTGTCAGAAATATTTTGACATTGTAACCATCAAAAAATTTCTGACAAGTGCTGATTCCTATATTGACAGTTGTAACCATGGGGTGGGAAGTTTAATTATTTCATTGGCTGAATAATCATTTGTAGTTCTTATGATGATGTTTGACATTCTCCATACATTGTTTTGCTTATTAGTTGTTGCCTTGTTACGTTGTGTTTTTTGTTTCTAGTGTTCCAGTGTATTTCATTTTATTTTAGTTTTATTGCAGTTTATTAAGTGGCCAATCAAGCAGATTTATATTGCCAAAATAAGTATTCAAAGAGTCAAAGAAAATAAAGCATATATATATATATATTATTTCCATATATGTATGTACATAATAGCTATTTAATTATATCGAATTGTATTTAAATATGATTTCTCCAATATCAAAAAGTTGTATTTTTTGGGCAATGTAATGAAAATGCAAATTATTTTATTTCTAATTCACAAAGAATACAAATTTAATTTGAATTAAGGCGGTTTGCAATTTTAGTTCCACTACTTTGATAGAGGGCGCAAAATGGTGCCACTGTCGGTAATACGATTATCTCTGGTTGTAACTGTCAAAATATTTCTGACAGATTTCAAATGATAACAGCCATTGATTTTTTCCGTTTTGACACCTGCAAAAAATGTCAAAACGTTGCTAACACCTGCAGGCATTATAATTTTTCTGGAAGTTGTCAATTTATAAACTTGTACTGTTTGAATATGAAACACCACAACTAAATCGTCTACTATACTGTACAGGGTGGGCAAATTTCGATGTTTTAATAGGGGATCTCGGTAACTATAAGAGGTATCAAAAACCGGACCACGCATCCTCGATCTGTTTTTTCGAGAAGAGGATGATGGTGAAAACCAAATTTGGCTATCGGCTTTCGGTTTCGACTTATCCCTGAAAATTCGATTTTTCCCATTTTCGTTTTATCACGATATCTCGGCTATTTATGAAAATTGACAAAAATGACTTTTACGTTCTTCAGGCAATTTTTTGATTAGAATGCAATGGCGAAATTCGAGGTAGGACATAAAGTTGTATTTTTTTATATGGAACAGTTGGCTATGATATCATTAAAAAGAGGATTTCTTTGCCATTTCAATGATATATATCATGTGGGGTCTATTCGTTCGTTTTCACTGTATTATAGCAAAAAATTAACACTTTCCATTGATTTTCATCATTTCATTGCTTTTTGTTAGTAGGCGTGTGTCATTCAACATACATAAATCTGTCAGTAAGTTTATAAATAGTATCAATAGTTTAAGTTGATTATTTGATTGTTGCTTCACCTTAAAATTATAAATTTACGATGGCTTATGAAAATTACGAAAAGTATGGTATGTTGCAATGCTTTATTCGCAATAATAATAATGCTGAAGCTGCATGTGAAACATATTTTAATCGTTACCCGGAAAGAAAGCAACCTAGTAAATCTATTTTTGGAAGACTGAAAGATAATCTCATTCATTTTGGAACATTTAACAAATCAAGATCGAAGAATTATAATAAGGAAGATACTGAGGAAGTTACGGCCAATGTTTTTGGAATGGCAGTAGCAAATCCTTCAATCTCAAGCCGTCACGACGTGCGTTATCAGTTTTGAAGAAACATAAGTTTAGGCCATACAAAGTGAGGAAACAACAGCAGCTCCTATTGACTGATCCTGAACGACGCTTAGAATTCTGCAATTGGTATCTTCAACAAATTCAGGAGGATCCATAATTTTTTAGCAAAATTATTTCGACGGATAAAGTCTACATTAACAGTGCCGGAATTTTTAACCGACACAATGAACAGTGGTGGTCTGATGTTAATCCCTACCGTGCCGTCGATGTTCAAAATCAGGGTCGATTCGGCTTTAGTGTTTGGTGTGCCCTATTTGACAATCGTATTCTAGCATACCAAATTTATCAAGAAAAATGACATGGTCAACGATATTATAACATCATAAACCAACATGTAGTCGAAGAATTTTTGGAAGAACTGCCTTTGAACGAAATAAGAAATCTATTTTTCCAGCAAGACGGCGCACCGCCCCATAACACTGGTATAGTCTCAGAATTGCTGACTGAAAATTTTGGAGACAACTGGATAGGCACGGGCGGACCAGTAAGGTGGCCACCACGTTCGCCGGATTTGTCACCCCTAGATTTCTTTTTCTGTGGACATCTTAAAGACCGATTATACAAACAAACTCATAATAACATTAACGAACTGAGAGAGAACTTTATACAGTGTCTTAATTCTTTTCGTTTCTTGTATTCATATTCACAATGCACTTCGGAGCGTTTCGAGACGGTGCGTGAATTATGTATTGTAAATAATGGGCGCCAGTTCGAACATCTATTGCTAATAATTTTTAATCATGTTTTAATTTAATCTCAACATGAAATTTAAAATATGTGTGATTCGTCGATGTTCATTTGTTAAAAGTTCCAAAATTAATGAGATTTTCTTTCATTCAGTCAAAAATAGATTTATTAGGTTGCCTTCTTTCTGAGTAACGATTAAAATATGTTTCACATGCAGCTTCAGCATTAATATTATTGTGAATAAAGTATTACAACATATCATACTTTTCGTAATTTTCATAAGCCATCGCAAACTTATAATTTTAAGGTGAAGCAACAATCAAATAATTAACTTAAACTATTGATACTATATTTATAAACCTACTGACAGATTCATGTATGTTGAATGACACACGCCTACTATCAAAAATTGTCAGAATTTGTTGGTATGTGGCGATTTTAATATTAATTTATTGCAAAATAGTAATCCAGTCACAGAATTTAAAAATCTTATCTCATCATTTAGCCTTCTTCCGTCAACTTTGAATCCTACACGCGTAACCAAAACCTCCAGAACATGCATTGATAATATTTATATTAGAACATATAATTTTTCCACTATAAACCGTGACTCCGAGTCTTCAGATTACCATTATCAAATTACTTCCTTAAACTGTAATAAAATCAAAGCTGAAACCTACGAATATCGACGATCATACAAATATCGATGATACAAATATTAATCAATTCACCCATCTAATTAAATCCATTGTCTGGGAACCAATAATTTGTGAAGAAAATCCAGATCAGAAAATTGATCGTTTCTATGGTAAACTTAAGAGTAGCTTTGACCATTACTTCTCATATACAAAATGTAAAATTAATAGTAAAAAGTTCTGGATGACGCGCGGTCTTCGGACCTCATGTAAAACGAAAAGAGAACTATTTGTCCTAACGAAGGTGTACCCAGACACCGCGATAATAGAATATTACAAAAAATATTCCAAAATACTTAAAGATACCATTAAGGCAGCACGAGCGCGATGGGTTGGGGATGCTATCGCGAACGCTGATAATAAAATTGGGACAGCCTGGAAGATAATACTCGTAAAAGAACATACTCATCAAAAATTGCCATAACAGAACATCGAATTGAAAGACGAGAATGGTAGTATGATTTCAGATCCCGACGCGATATGCAAACTATTTAATGATTTTTTCAGCTCGCTACCACCTCCTCTACGAACAATTCTAATATCAACGGTACCGCCACTTTAAACACTCCGGGTTATTCTATGTTTCTGCATCCAATTACTGAAGTGCAAATTATTAGTATCAATAAAAATCTTAACAACACTAATGCAACGGGTCATGATGACATTCCAATAACTATCATAAAGAAAATTGCGGAGTACATTAGCTTTCCGATGGCAAATATTATAAATAGTTTTTTGGAACTTGGCCAATTTCCACGTACCTTCAAGATGGCAAAAATCGTGCCAATTCATAAAAATTCCGAAAAATCATGTATAAGCAACTATCGCCCAATATCAATCCTCCCTGCATTGTCCAAGATTTTGGAACAACATATAAAAGTCCAATTACAGTCCTTTTTAAGTTCCAATGTCCTGCTCTCCCCAAATCAACACGCATACTTAGAGAATAAGTGAACTACCACAGCATTGGTTAATATCATCGACGATGTTCTAATCAATCTAAATTGCAAATGTGGCTTGTATCGCATTGGACCTGTCAAAGGCATTCGGTACGGTTGACCATAGTATCTTGAAAGATAAACTTAACTCTATTGGCGTTAGAGGGACAGCGAAACATATATTGCTCCTATTTAAGTCAGCGTACACAGTATATCGAAATTCGGCACACGCAGTTTTCGGGTATCGTCCAGCGTTACTGCTCGACCCTTGCTAATACTTCCATGGGCGTCTCTCAAGGGTCTATTTTGGGACCACTCTTATTTTTGGTCTTCATCAATGATCTGCCACAATATGTCACAAGTAAAGTGACTCTTTATGCAGATGATACTACTATCATCGTCACGGGATCAACGCGGGACGAACTGTTTCAGAAATGTCGTGTTGCTCTGCGTGAGTTGCACGAATGGTTTCCAAGAAATAAATTAATCATTAATCACGAGAAATCGAAGTTATTAATCTTTGAAGAAAGAGATAGCTTTGGTTTAGTAACACAAAATATAAACCTTCACACGGTAAATAACATTAAACTTTTGGGGCTGACGGTTGATTCGTTTCTGGACTGGAAGCCACATGTAAACAATATAATCTCGAAATTAAATACCGCGATCTATGTATTACTTAATCTAAAAAGGGTTTGCGACGATGCAGAGATTCTTAAAATGATATATTTTGCTTATTTTGGGTCACACCTAAACTATGGTCTACTGTTTTGGGGCGCAAATGTTAACACCAAGCAAATTTTATTATTACAAAAAAGAGCGATCCGAATAATAAATAAACTACGCCCAAGAGCGTCATGTCGTCCGTATTTCAAATCAATGCGTATACCTACCATCTATAACTTATACATACGGGTGGTGTCGGTGTATGTTCATGAGAATAGAAGTGACTTCTTGTTGAATTCCGAGGTTCATAAAAAAAAAACATTTATTATCAAGATTTAAGTAAAAAAAAGGCAACTTGGCAAAATTTTTAAATTTTTTTAATGCCACAAGGCCGTTACACCGTGGTCTCATCCTGCAACCACCAGGCATTTGTAGTAAAAAAAAAGAGTACTCTATTTTTTTTTAATTTATAGGCTACATTTATTATTTTTGGTAGGCAGAGCTAATACAAGTGAAGTAATGACAACAAAAGTTATATAACAAATGTAATACAACATACAAGTAAATGTAACACAACATAAGTAACGAAAATACAACATAGATAAAGGTAATGTAAGAAATAAACAAAAGATAATACACGAATTCATTTTGTGTGGTATGGAATAAAGCAGTTCTTCTTATCGTTGAGACAAAGCCCAACGTTGCAAGTAGAGCAGCTCCATTTTGATCGATGTGGTTCACGCCGAGTACTGCAATGTGCACAACGTCGAGGGTTTCCATGGATCGGCATGTGAGCACATTTGTCGAATCTTATTTCGAGAGGTACTGTCGGTTTGAAATTATTGGTCGCAGGAAGACGATCATTACTTTTTCTTCCTCTTTTTGGTACCTCTGGTTGGGCACCTATTAGTCCAATGGCTACTGATAACCTAAATATCTTCAGGCTCAATGTTTTTCCAGTGGATCTCTTTTTAAAAATAATGAATGAGTTGAGTAAAGCCACATCGAGGAAATAGAAAAAAATTCGATGCCACCATTTCTTTGATTTTCGATCGACTTCATACAAGCTTTTCACCATATCCATCTTGTCCACGTACCCCATATGCTGGTTGTAATGCTTGACTAACAGAGGACATTTTACATCTTCAGATGTACCATCCTTCTTTTTTCTCGCAGTTGTTGTGTTTTCAGAAGGGTTGTGCACGTTATCCAAAAACAATACCCCTTTTCGGTCTTTCCATTTCAAAAAAATAATTCCATCTTTACTAACTCTCCAGTCTGATTCACCCCGTAGAAGTTCTTTGTCTTCTTTTATGTCATTTGGCAAACCTTTCCTTCCCTTTCTTGCAGTTCCACACGAGTATATAACATCTGCCAGTAACGACTTTTGAAGTGCAACAGAATTAAAAAAGTTTTCAAAGTACAAAGTGTAGCCTTTCCCTACTAAAGATCTCGACAAGTCTTTTATTACTCTAGCTCCTAAATTGTTCTCAACTGCATCTTTTACTTTTCCTGTATAAATTTGGAACTGGCAAACGAACCCTGAGTCATCAGCTCTTACCCAAACCTTGTAACCCCGCTTTATAGGTTTTAGCGGTAAATACTGACGCAAACTGCTTCTTCCAATAAAGCGAATCATTGATTCATCTATAGCTTGTTGCTCAGATGGATTGAGGGAGCTTGCGAACGTTTCAGTTAGTTTGTCCAATAATGGTCGCAACTTATATAATTTGTCAAAGTCTTGTGCATTTCTCTGTGGCTGGACAGAATTATCATTAAGATGTAGGTTTCCTAGAAGCCATATGAAACGATCTCGTGGCATTACAGAACTTATATAATGATTTCGTAGCGTGAGCCTAGATGACCAGTAATCTCGATAGCTGGGAAGGCGGTTTATACCCATCAAGAGATTTATGGCAAGAAACGTTTTTATTTCATCTCTATTGGTTGCGACAAATGCATTGGTGTTTCCACCGGATTTTTGTATAGCATATAAGTTGGTTTGGAATACAATATGATCAATTAATTCCTCAGAAAAAATGTAAGGAAATATCTCTGTAGGAGTAGATATTTCTGTTGGAATGTTTGGAGCCACTGTTTCGCTAAATTGCTTTTTGTGTTTTATGCAGTATCCAGTAGACTTAGTCCAAATCGTGTGTGTTTTAGTTCGTTTTCTCGTATAACTGAAAGAGGAAGTTCATCTTCGCTTTCCCACTCTTCATCGTCATTACTATTTATTTGTTTACTAACGCCATTCCGTTCAAAATTATCATCCACAAATACGATATCCAAGTCATTGATATTAAAATCGGGTATATTATCTTCTTCTTCGTCATTTTCGTTATCACTAAGGTCATCGATATCAGATTCATCGCCAGAAGGAATTTCTTCTAATATTGTGAAAATTTCATCCTGGGACATGCCTTCCAGGTCACGAAAAGTAACACGTGATTTACCACCTGAAAAAGATACCCAGTGCCTAGTGATCGTACGCCTCAACCACATAATTTACAACACAAAAACATAAGGTTATAATAATCTGACATCGTACATTATTAATATTCACAATGGTTTATTCTTATGTTTTAATATTTATAAATTCTTACCTGCCATCACATCAAATTTTATTGCAAATTCACAAAATTTTAAGCAACACCACTCAGTGCGTAACCACGTGTAAACACCTGAAGCCAGTTTCTTAAAAATGCGGGAAAATAGCCATCTGTCGAATTTACACTTCAAAATGAACCTTATAGCAAGTCCCGCCTACTGTGGTTTCAACGTAAGCTACCCAGGCAAGTAGAAATAAATTCTCAAATATGTGTACTCGCGGTGTAACCACCAGGATACAAAGGGTTAACTATGTTTATTACGTATTGTACATATTATCTTGCTAAATGCCACAGGTAAATCAAGCACATTATCATCATAATCATCAAAAAGCAATTAAATGATGAAAATCAATGGAAAATGTTAATTTTTTGCTATAATACAGTGAAAACGAACGAATAGATCCCACATGATATATATCATTGAAATGGCCAAAAAATTCTCTTGGCCGCAGTGGTTAGGCGGCTGACTATTGTTGTGAGAGGACGATAGGCGCCGGGGTTCAATTCTCTGGAGGGACGGTGACATTTTTTCAGAGAGTTTAATCCCGGATCGACTTGCCATTCGCTGTTGGGAGCAAAGTGATTAACAACGCGGCATCATAAAAGGCGATATGATGCTGTCACAAAGCCAATTGAACACAACATACACACACAAAAACTACACCGCGAGAGTTGCAGTGATAGCCAGATAAGCGATACAGTTTACGGAGTCACTGCAACTAAGCACCCACTACATTAAAAAAAAATAATAATAAAAAAAAAATAAACTATATGTTCCATATTAAAAAAATACTCTAACGCCATTGCATTCTAATCAAAAAAGTGCCTATAGAACGTGAAAGTCATTTTTGTCAATTTTCATAAATAGCCAAGATATCGTGATAAAACGAAAATGGGAAAAATCGAATTTTCAGGGATAACTCGAAACCGAAAGCCGATAGCCTAATTTGATTTTCACCATCATCCTCTTCTCGAAAAAAAACAGATCGAGGATGCGTGGTCCGTTTTTTGATACCTCTTATAGTTAGCGAGATCCCCTATTAAAACATCGAAATTTGCCCAGCCTGTACAGTATAGTAGACGATTTAGTTGTGGTGGAGCAGCCCATATAATTTCGATCATATATTTTGGAAAAAAAAAATAAAGGTTTATGAAAGATGTAATTGTTTCGATAGCACAATATAACAAGTACCGTATTGTCTGCCATTAAAATCTTTTTCTAAAAAAACAGACCAGCTATAAACGTTAATAAAAGAAGGCTTATGCGGAACTATTAATTCGCCAGGACAAATCGCGATTGCTTTGTTGATCGTAGAAACGTAGAAATACATTAAAACAAGTTTATTTTATTATTTTATACGAACGATACAATCAAACTTTATCCAACTTTAAATATAAAATGATTTTACTGTGAATTCGGGTCGATTTTAATCCAGTCAGATTTATTTTTATATTTAATTAATACAGAATGATTAGAGCTAACTGGATAGCTCTTACCAATCGATCAAATTGATATTCTTCACTAATCATCATTACAATTTGTAGAAGAGTATCTCCCCTGCTGTGAGATATTCGGGAATCGCTCAATTCGTTAACGGTTCGTCGAATTATCCACCACCCTACATCCGATTTGGTAATGTTTATCTGATCCGAACGTCGACTTTATAAAATAATGGAATTGATTGGAAATGTAAGGACGGAGAAAAGTGTTGCGGTTAAATGCAAATGGCGCAATTATTGTGTCGCGATTTTACGCTTCGTCGGTTAGGGTGAAGTAGGGGTTGTTGTGAATGATAGGGCTGGAAATTCTTCGATATATATATTCGATATTAACGTATGGATAAATATTGGAAATATTTTAAAACAGATGTAACAAGAACGGATAAACTATAGTTATGTGGTATAAGAAAAAAAAAACTATTGGAAATATGAACTCAGAAACCATTAAAGAAGGTAATTCTCGTGGGTGGGACGTTAAAAACTTTTTTCTAACGCTTTCCCTTAAAAACCTGTAACACTATCTTTTAGTTTAGATTATAGGTCGTCATAATTGTATATGTTGTTAAATTTCATTGTTTACACTTAACTTTTTAAGGACTAACATGTGTTTCATTGTATAAATATATTTGGACACATTTAGGTTCCTCGCCTCACATTATACATATGTATGTATGTACTATATATATATGTACACATAACTAACACACATTAAATACATAAAAAACGAATCCAAAAAGAAACAATTAAAACAACAAGTAGAGTAAAATTATTATACCTATTTGACCGTTTAATAATTCTTCGTACGTACTTTCAATAAAGCCTCGCTAAGCACCATCTTAAAACCGGGTAAAATTTCGGAATTAATTTAGCGTCTTTTGTCGGTTTTAACTGGTGAATTCGATGAAAGTTCCGCGTACAATTTAGAAAATTGTTATTTAAGAATACGATGTCATCATGGAGGTAATGATTTCTGGCAGATCTCGACTTAGTTCACCTTATTCATATGCTAATTCCCGAGAATTTACGGTTGAGAGGGCAAGATTTGTCTTGCTCCTTAAATCTGAGAAACAGGTGCTTAGTTCAGATCACGTTAGGACGATAATTTTCTAATTATTTTATTAAGCAAAAATATCGTAATATTAATTGAGAAAAACTACATAGAACAATCAGTTACAATTTTTATAATTTTGAATTTAAAAGAGGGTGTAAAATGTAACCCCCGAAAGCTTCCCCCGTTTTCCTCCTTTACTTTTCGAAAATTGGAACTCAAGATGTCGACTGTTACGAGAGTGGGGTTGGTTGATTTTTCTCAATTATTTCGGGAACTGTACTAGAGTAGAAAGTTAAAATTTTGGAACAATGCTCACACTAAACAGAACAACCTGCGCGAGTGTATCAATTATTTTGTGGTAGCAAGCAAAAGATAACAAGAAACTGCCTAAATGCTTGACATCTCGTAGAACAACAAATCATGTTTTGGAACAGCAGGTAAAACGTTTCGAACAAGAACGCCAAAGTTTGGACATCAGGACCTACGAAAACGATTTAGAAATGTTAAGTCGTCAGCAAAGACTTCAGATTGAAAGGGCAGAAGCGCATTAGGACAATAAAGAGATCTGAAATAGTTTAGGGAAAGTTTAAAACAGGAACTTATGTATGTTATTGAAAGCTGAAGTCGATCGACTACCGAAAGAGCATTGCAAGATTCTGAGCATTTAGAGAGGGAGGAGAAGGAAAAGACTTTCCTTGAAAGTCTTAATGAGAATCACGAAAGTTACCTGCAAAGATTAAGCGATTCTCATAGAGGAGGGAGTCTGCACTTTGGGAAATTGAAGAGAAACAAATCCACGAAAAACATCAATTGATCAAGAGACATTCTACAGAGGCTGCAGATGGTAAAGAAGAGGAATTAATTCAGAAGCAATTGATTAAGAAGAGATCTTTACCTAAGAGGATTTCAATATCAAGTACTACAGATTCTGATGTAGGAAAGAATATGTTTAAAGAATCGTTATTCCAGTTCCAAGAAAATTAAAAGAAACGTTACCAAGCAGAACAACAGCGTTTTGAATTGAAACCTTTTCGTAAATTGTATTTGCTAGGAAACAAAAATTCAAAAATACAATCCAGAATAACTTAAAAGAACTTTCAAAATTTTAAATTTCGAAAATTGGGGGAGAGAGTTCAACGCTAATTTTTTGTTGTTGTTCCAGTTTTGTTTCAGGACATAGATCCAAACAAACTCAAACAACTTCTAAACCGATAAAGAATGTTTGTTCTTGTTAGCAGTTATTGTTCTACATACATTGATTCCATTGCCAAATAATATAAAAAAGCAATTGAACAAAAAATCTCCTTCCCCCATCTTCTACTCAAAATGTCGATATTTTAGTAGGGGGAGGAGGGGTGAGGGATAGCGAAATTTCGTTTTTCTCTCAATTGTTTCGTAAATTGCACATGGCCGAAAGAGAAAATGTTGTAACACTGTTCAGAATAACTAAAACAATGTAATAACAGGAGAACAACAAAAAACACAGGGAAAAATAAAAGGAGAAACTTTTGTTCTACATTATCTCATTGCAATCATTTGAACAATGCTTTCCGTTGTCCCCTTCTCTGTCTGTTTGGAAATTTTTAATCCAAAATGTCGATTTTTAAAGGAGGAGGAACATTGTTCAGAATAACTAGAACAATCTAGAACAACTGAATTTAAAAAAGCGAAACGGCATTGCATTAAAAAATATTTGTTATTCCAGGTTCTTCTACTTCTGTTCTTTTTTATCTCATTGCAAAATAATATTAGAAACGAATCGAACAAAAACCGGAAAACTACTTAATGCCTTGCTTCACCCCTCGCCCTCCCATTCCTACTTTTTTAGAAATCCTAATTCAAAATTTCGATTTTTAAATTTTATGCTACATGATTTCATTGCAAAATGATCTGATGATGAAAAATAGTCGAAGAAATATTTGCTTAGCTGCCCCACCCTCTCTTTTACCTTTCGAAAAATTGAACTCAAACCATCACGACGAGGATGGTGAAATTTTGTCTTTGTCAATTATTTCATGAATAATACATGGTAGAAGGTTAAAATTTTGGAATAATCTTCACAATACCTGAGTACAACCTGACACAATTATTAAAATTTAGAAAAGGGGGAACGGGTTAAAGGGTTGAAGTTTTTTTTTCGCCAAGGCCGAAGCACCTGAGACACTGATTGATTGATTGATTTCAAAATTCTTTATCGTTCGTAAATGTCTATACACTGTACTACAACTCCACTCATATTTTATTCTTCTTATCTATTACGAAATATTTTAAAGAATTAAAGCTTAAAACTAGGAAAAAATTCATTGATCATGGCAAAACCCATGTCTATATGCGTTTGTTCATTTCACAGCACATCTATCACAGCACAATGACTAAATAGAATCCACTTCACTGTGTGTACACCTTCAGATATGGACAGAAAGCTCCCTTGCATGGATATTTTTCTTGGGATTGGTTGAGTAGAGGCAGAATTCTTATGATGATGATAATTATTTCTGGTATGGTAATGATTTCTCATATTAGGGGGTTAGAGGTGGTGCCAACTTTTCTGAAAAGATTTTGAATTATCGGTTTGCTGCACGACCTTACGAGTAGGATATTGGCGTTTTGATGCCGTAATGTCGTCCTGTATCCTCTTCTGGTACCAAGTAGGATCCTTAGAGCTGTATTTTGAGCTATTTGCAGCTTGCTCCAGTGGCATTGAACAATGATTACCCAAATCGCAGCATTATGCATAAAAGATGTCCTGGTGGTTAGGTGAGGGCTCTTGAGAAGGGGGTATAGCTTCGCTATGTTCTGCAAAACCTTCATCACACTGTTGTGCATGTTTTCTTTGAAAGTAAGTCTCTGATTTAAGGTGGTGCCCAAGCATTTGAAGGTGGTGGCCACTGCAACTGGAACCCCTTGGAGTTTGATCTCGGCTTTGAGCGGGAGTCTTCTTGCCGCTTGAGTAAGGATGGATTTAGAAAGATTCAGGGAGATCCGCCATTTGAAGAGGAACTTTTCAACAGCAGGGATGTGATGCTTTAGCTTTTGGGCTGAGATTTCTGGATGAAAGGATCGGGAATACAGGAGTATATTGTCTGCGTAAATTAGGGTTAGGTAGATATTGTACAGCACAGGCCCTAAGCAGGATCCCTGAGGAAGCATTTGCTGTTCTTGTTGAAGATAGCACGTTGGCAATTTTAACTTTGTCGAGCTTCAGTGACTGAAGTACCTGAAACACTAAAATATGTTTTTACGAGTTGACGTTTAAGCTGATAGCATCACAAAGATTCTTCCTCGGTATGCTTCCACAATAGTAGTCAATAATTATAGAGGTATTTGCGGAAATAACTGTGTCGTGTTGATACAGAACTCTTATGTTGGATTTGATTTGTGTCTCCTAAAGCAGTTATCGCTGATTGCAAAATTATGACGGACGTTTTTTCTTGCCAATTCTTTTACGAAACATCTGAAGCAATTTGCACCAACCCTCAGACATTCAATTATTTGATTTTCCAGTTAAACATTTGGGACAAGATTTAGAGCAGTTAGAACAACGTTAAAAATATTTAATTTTTCAAAAACAGTTGGCAAACTTATTTTTTTTAATACTTATTCAAAAACAACAACTTCGTCTTAGAAAAAATTTAATAATCAACTGTTTTACTTGATTATTAAATTTTTTTCCAAGACAAAGTTGTTATTGTTTTTGAATATAACAAAAGTAAGTCTCCCAACCCCCATTCTCACTGTTTTTGAAAAATTAAAGGGGATAATAAAAGGGACGTTTTCTTCTTGCCAATTCTTTTACGAAATATCTAAAGCAATTTGGACCAACCCTCAGACATTCAATTATTTGATTTTCCAGTTAAACATTTGCGACAAGATTTAGAACACTTAGAACAACGTTAAAAATATTTAATTTTTCAAAAACAGTGAGAAGGGGGGTTGGCAAACTTATTTTTTTTTAATACTTATTCAAAAACAACAACTTCGTCTTAGAAAAAATTTAATAATCAACTGTTTTACTTGATTATTAAATTTTTTTCCAAGACAAAGTTGTTATTGTTTTTGAATATAACAAAAGTAAGTCTCCCAACCCCCATTCTCACTGTTTTTGAAAAATTAAAGGGGATAATAAAAGGGACGTTTTCTTCTTGCCAATTCTTTTACGAAATATCTAAAGCAATTTGGACCAACCCTCAGACATTCAATTATTTGATTTTCCAGTTAAACATTTGGGACAAGATTTAGAACAGTTAGAACAACTTTCAAAAACAGTGAGAAGGGGGGTTGGCAAACTTAATTTAGTTAAATATTCGAAAACAACAACTTCGTCTTAGAAAAAATTTAATAATAAACTTTCTTCCTTGATTATTAAATTTTTTTCTAAGACGAAGTTTTTGAATATTAAAAAAAAATTAAGTTTGCCAACATCCCTTCTCACTGTTTATAAAAAATTAAAGAGGGTAATAAAAGGGACGTTTTCTTCTTGCCAATTCTTTTACGAAGTATCTGAAGCAATTTGGACCAACCTTCAGACAATCGATTATTCGATTTTCCAATTAAACCTTTGAGACAAGATTTAGAACAACTTTTAAAAATGTTTTAATTTGTCAAAAACAGTGAGAAGAGGGGTTGGCAAACTTAATTATTTTTTTTAATATTTAAGAACAACAACTTCGTCTTAGACAAAATTTAATAATCAACTTTCTTCGTTGATTATTAAATTTTTTCTAAGACGAAGTTGTTGTTGTTTTTGAATATTAAAAAAAAAATAAGTTTGCCAACCTCGCTTCTCACAGTTTTTGAAAGATTAAACATTTTTAAAAGGTGTTCTAATTGTTCTAAATCTTGTACCAAAGGTTTAACTGGAAAATCGAATAATTGAATATCTGAGGGTTGGTCCAAATTGCTTGAGATGTTTCGTAAAAAAATTGGCAAGAAGAAAATGTTCGTAAATTGATTTTTTTAATAAACTTTAAAACTGATTGCTCTTCATATAATGTAATTAATATTTTATTATATGAGAAATTAATTTCTTTAATGCCTACTTAGATATTAAAATCTCAAGAGTGAGATTCGTTATCCACCTTTATACGATAACAATAATCCTCGCCGTTAAAAAGTAATGTTTATAGAAAAGAAAAATGGAAAATATATTAGGATTCAATTTGCCTAAACTAAAAAGTATGTTTATACGAAACTCCCGAGAGTGAAATAACAAATACACCAATTAATAATCCGAGCGAAAACACGAAGAAATTAATAGCGAGCTTCTCCAATAAAAAGAAATAAAGCCTCTAAGACCCTCCCCTTTTCAACTAGTTCTCAGTGGAAAAAGATGACGCTATCAATACGGCTGGCTTGCGGGAAAAAGACGCCAAGGCACCGAATTCCCTACGCTGTCAGAACAATTTAGATGATGTACGTTGTCAGTTACAAAGCAGATTTTGTCTAATACACATATATTCTTACGCCATCTCATAAGGAATAAATAAATCTGATATAACGTAAATAAAAATTGATTTAAAAAATTTTGTTTTAAGTGTTATAAAAAAATAAAACTCAATTTAATTCCTACTTTATCGACGTTGTTCTTACGTTTTTCTTGGGAAATTCGGCGATATGCTTTCAAAATTCGATCGAATTTTAATGAAAAATACGTGAAAGTTTAATATTGTGTTAGTTAGAGACACGAGTGTTTTGATTGTAAGTAGACTTGATAAAATGGATGAGGAATTAACGCTGAAGACGGACAAGATATCCAACACGCCGTCGGTCACTCCGTTTTCCATTAACGATATCTTAAATGATAAGAAGTCGCCACAACCTACACCTGAAGAGATCGAGATACAAGAAAAAGCTTTAGATATGTCTAAACCTAATAGGAGCTTTAAAGGTGAGTTGATTTTTTTTCTTTAATTGTTTTAAATTTAGTTGTTAAGACAGTCGTGTTTTGTACTTGCTGAATTCTATTATTCTTGTTTTATTACCGTTTTTAGCTGCAATGTTGCTATATTAGACAATTTTTTCATATTTACTATTATTTTCTGATCAATTTCATACAAATTATTCAGGAGATCATGTCCATTGGCCTTCCTGAAATGAATTCCTTTCCATACTGGGGTTCCTAATCTAATCCATCTTTCTAATCTTGAGAAAGCCTCTTCAATATTTGTTTCTGGCAGATACTAAAGGTGTCTTTTGACCGTTTTGAGACCATTTTTTCCTCATTAACAACACCTAATACTCTGAATTCAGAATTGTTTTCCAACCAACCTCCAGGCTAAAGGAGAGAAGGTTGTAATAGTTCTTTGTAATCTTCCTTTGGACAATCTATGCTCTTTCGAACCATTTTCGAAGTAATTTAATTGCATTTGCTGGTCTTCTAAAAAACCTCTAGTAACGGTTTCTTCTTCCAACATCTGATTTTGAAACTTTTGAAGAAACTTTTGAATACCAGAACTACTTGATAGCACACTTCCAGTCTCATATGAAAGACTCCTCCACAAAGAGCTAACAATTCACCTCCTATATAAGAAGTTCAAGTCAATAGGTTATCAGTAGAGTAGAGTAGAGGATCGTTGGGCATCTTTTTCAGTAAACTGTCCCTATTCGGGCATTATAGTTGAAAGCCTTGGGCATGAAATAAAACATTCCTAATAAATTAAGCAAAAAGGGCTTCTAAATTGTCTAATTTGGTTGATAAACCCACTATATCATTGCTGTTGCCTACTGCTACATTTCATGGCGACTTTCCTAGCCACTACCTCAAGATTGGAAATTTGATTCTGACTGTAGCGTTTTATGATTTTTGTTTACAATGTGTGGGGTGGGTGCTTAGTTGCAGTGACTCCGTAAACTGTATTACTTCTCTGGCTATCACTGCAACTCACACGGTGCAGTTTTGTGTGTGTAAACTTTGTTCAAATGGCTTTGTGACAGCATTATATTGCCTTTTATAATGCCGTGCTGTTAATCACTTTGCTTCCAACAGATTTCAATCCTCTGAAAAAAATGTCACCGTCCCTCCAGAGAATTGAAACCCGGCTCTTACCGTACCGATACAACGATAGTCAGCCGCCTAACCACTGCGGCTATCGACTCGTTTAACTTGTAATATTTCTGTCTTCAATTTTTTCATTTTGGCTGGCGGCTAATGAATTGAAAGTCTTTCTTCGCGTTTTTATCAAAATTCTTTGGAAGGTAATGGTAGTACCACAACCTTTCTACACGGCAGAGAACCCGAGAACCGAAGAGCAGCCATCAACAGCGGCCGTGAAAGCCTGAAGACTACATTATTCTTTGTATATTTTGCTTTCTTTGTTTTGTTATGAACACCTTAGTCTTGGTTAAGCTTTAGCATATGGTCTCATAGCCTTAGAACTTAAAAAGGATTGATTGGAAGATTTTAGGTAACCAGTTTGGTCGATTTCCTTGTGGAATAATACTAATTCTTGGTTGTTTATAATCTCCATAAGAATCGTTGGCTTAAGATTCAAGGAAAAGTGTCTTCCATCTAGACTGTCACACTCATTTGGGGCATTGGTTAGCATTTATGGTTTATGAAGATGTAATATGGTGGTATGGTATTTATCGGGCAATGTAGAGTAAGCAGAGTGCCTCTTTGGGCAGGTGTCATTTGGCCAACTCGTGACCTCTGGACCTCTTCCTGTTGGAATCTACTGTGTGGACTCGACAGTACTGCTTCCTAAATGTGATCAGGATCTTTCATATCCTATGCACTTCTTAGATGGTTCTTTCAACTGTTTCATGTTTGTTGTTTCTTCGTATAACAAGAAGACGTATGTTTTTTATGAAAAAAATAAATATCATAGGGGGTGGTACAAATAAAGAAAAATATATTAAATTATTGGAAAACATGAGAGAAGACAATATAATACTTCTATTAAATGTCTAATAAATAATTTAGCTTCAAGGATGTCTCCTCTACTATTCTGGGCAATAACAAATATCAAGCAAATGCTACAGTTCTTTTCCAGTAGCTTCTGATAAACTTCTCAACAGCCATAATCTATTTAGTAACTTTTTTGAACGACTAGTAGCATAGTAATAAGAAAAATTGTGGCATTTTGCGAAGGTACCACCATAATTCATTGATGTCATTCTTTGAGCAAGCAAGGTACTTAACCATCTTCTATCAATTATGCCTTGGTAACTCATGAATGTATGGTTTGAAATTTTGTATTTTTCGAAACGATTTGACATCCCAGATTGACTCAAAGCAACACAGTCTTGATGCAGCCAATGCAGGCACATTGTAGATTTGATCTAGTTGACACCACCTTCACCTAGAGAGCCCCTTTTAAGATTCGATTAGAAACAGAGAACAATGTTTTTTCTTCATCTTGACCTCAAGTTTTCCTTTTTTTATTTTGGAACTTAAGATAGTTTCAAGTAAATTTAAAACAGGTGCCAAATTTTTGAACCGTTTTATTACACTTTTCAAGCATTCAATATCATGAATAGGAGAAGCATGTTCAAATAGCTGCCTTCCGTGTAATCTAAGCGTCTTGAATTTGTTGATCCAGTACAAGCTCTGCAAGGCGGCTATGGACATCCTGGTTCATACGTTAAAGACTCTTCCAGTTCTCAACTGATTTTTCTATCTCTTCTGGTTCCATTTCTATCTTGTCATTTTTTTTTTTCGTTTGTAGACTTCCTAGCTTAACATCTCTTGTTTCATCATCGAGCCCATCTTCAAGGTTCAGATGTGCAAAACCCGCAGAACACCACATTGTCATTTTCTCAATTTTATTTTGCCCAATGAAAAAGAGGGCCAAACACCATTACTTATCAAAAAATTTAGCAAAAAATCTTTTTTTTACTGTTAACCAAGGAACACACAAAATTTTTTAAATCATCTTCAAGTTTTGCCCAAAACTCCTGGATTGGGCCGTTTTCTTACCAGTATAATATCGTTAACAGCTCCAATAAATTATGGACTTATCTGAAACTGTTGTTGCATTGTAGCAAGGCCCAATTATATAATGACCAATCATCTCTTGTACAATAAATGAGGACAAGGTTTTCTGAACTAAACGCAACACATTGAACACATTTTTGCAATTTGCGATTGGATTATTTGATCATAAATTATTGCAACTTTTTCCGAGTGATTTTTACACACACACAATTATTTAAAGAGCAATTTCAATTGTACAAAGAAATTAGCAAACCTTTCATCTATGACCATCGACCTCGCCTTATATCCAAAAATACTTCCAATCACCGTCAACCTTTAACGGCACAAAAGATCGTATCAAACGCATTAAACCTTTCGTCCATCATCAAATTAATAATTCGTCTTTTGTGTGAAATCACGACATAGCTTCGTTACTTACGAAAGAAGTGTTCGGGAGGACAATTTTTAGCCGTCGAAGGCGTAGTATCTGTAATAGTAGGTGAACCATTAGAAATTAAAGGAGGTTGTGGAAATGGTCGCTGGTACCGACTGTCACCTATACTTACTTAATCGCGAAAGCTTTTAAGCAAAAAGGTTTCCACTACATGTGCGTAACATGTATTTATAATGTCGATAATATTAAATCGTACCGCTCTTCTTTATATGTCGCGGCGCGCTTAATTTTGATAATTGGTCACGAGAAATGGAACTCAACGTTGGCTGTTGTGGCACTAATCGTTTCTCGATTAAAGATACCGAAGATAGTTGGTGTGAAAGGGATAGACGCCCTATAAAAGAGTATCAATTGAAAAAATTGTCTACGGTTATTAATTATCTTTTCATGCTGTTTTTTAATGATGCTTTCCTTGAAAATTTTGATGCTTATTGAGTTGTAGTCATAGACATCTAAGCTCCTTTGACGTTAAAAAAATTTGTTCGTTTAGGCTTCGTACAGAATCAGATCTGGAAAGCTGGAAGTTCGCAAGACTCGAGATTAAAGCTTTATAGTCTAAAAATTTAAATAAAACCTCGCAAAATTTCGTTTTTGGCAACGGTTTTACAAAATATGGGAAGTAGAGAGTACAAACTTTAAAGCAATATAGAAGAAACCTGACATAACCGGAAACAACTCCCAGAAGTTTAATTCCCACAAAGAGGGGATGAAAGTCAGTAAAAGTGTGACTGTTTTTCAATTATTATACGAACTCGTCAAAGTTAAAAGGCTAGAACTTTAAAAGAATATTCAAACCAATCTAGAATCTCATTCAAAATTTTAATTCTACGAAAAGGGGGGCTGGAAAATTGAATTTTTTCTCCATATATGCTGCTACACAATTAGTTTTGATTTTTCAATCTTTTGACAATGTTTGGAACAACTATAACAAGCTGGAATAACCATTAAACAGCCTAATTTCGAAAATGAGAAACGACTGAGACAGAAACTGAAATAATTCAAAAAAATGTAACGAAAAATAATATTGTGCCAACCCCTTCTCCTCTTTGTTTATTTGAAAATCGAAATTTTAAGGAAAATGTTATCCTTCTCTCTTCAATTATTTGATAAACTTTGAACAACCTCCAAAATTTCAATTCCATCTCAGCATCTAGAAAAAAAAAGTTCGTCTTTTGGGTTGCTGTTTTTGCATTAGTTTTCAATATTATTTTGCTAAACAATGGGACAATGTACAACAAACTTAATACAATCTGAAACAAATTTCAAAAACACTACGAAATACAGTGTACAAAAAAGACAAAAAAAAACTGAAAAGTAAAATTTTGCTTTTGTCAATTATTTTATAAACTACCGAAGATAGAAGGCTGGGATTGTGTTTAGAGCAACGCACAAAATTTTTTAATTTTCTATTAAAAAGTGGGGGTTGGCCAAATTTAAATTTTTATAAGTGTTCTGTGTAAACTATTCAATTTTTGATTTCGAAATTAAAAGAAAAATTTAAGAAAATAATTACAAAATATAAAATAAGGTCAAACAAAAAAGTACTTCTGAACAAATGTGGCAGTAGTGTTTGTCTGAGCTTTCGACTTCATTTTTAAAACTGGGGGGTAACAAAAACAAATAAGACAAAATATAAAATCAAACAAAAACGTACCTTTGACGAAATGGCCAGTTTTTGGGTGTTAATCAATTCTTTACTGTAATTAATAGTTGCTCCTTGGCAGCTAATTTGAGTGGCTAAAACTGAAGTCAGTTGTTGCACAAATTTTTGCAAAAAATCATCAAGTTGTCCAAATCGAACGCCTAGTACAGAGTGAACAAAGTCAAGTGAAGGGTGAGTCATTTAAAATTTTCAATTGGGAACAGTGAGTAATTGGCAGCAACTAACTTCTACATAAATTGTTTTGACAGATTCTGTGAAGGTTACGTATACTGCTTCAGTCAATGGCTTCAGTAATCTATAAATATGCAACCGGAAACGACAAAATGACAGCAATCGAAAGTACCAAAGTGACACCAAACAAAAACAACCAAATGACAGTATGAAAGTACATATTTATTCAATGTAGCTAACTGTAGAATGTAAAAATTAAGCGAACCAGGGATTTTTATGCTACCACTACATTTCGCTTGGGAATGCTCGCATTGTAGTTAGAAATGTAAATAATTTAGCAACGCTTTAGAAACTGTTGCATATTTTGCCACTTTGTACTTGACTCAATTTTATTAAAATTTTTGGTTTAATTGGGAAAGTAGTAGACCAAAGTGTTTGTCTGAGCATTCGACTTCATTTTCTAGGGGGTGACAGAAAGAAATAAAACAAAACGTAAGATAAGGTCCAACAAAAACTTATCTTTGACGAAATGGCTAGTTTTTGAGTGTTGACCAATTCTTTGCTGTAACTTATAGTGGCTACCTAGCAACTAATTTGAGTGGCCAAAACTGAAGTCAGTTGTTTGTTAAAATTTTTGCAAAAAAAAATGAATTTGTTCAAGTCAAACCCCGCTTTGTACTTGACCCAATTTTCCTAAAATTTTAATGTATAAAGTAGTAGACCAAAGTGTTTGTCTGAGCTTTCGACTTCATTTTCAATACTGGAGGAGAGGAAAGGGGAGGGGGTGACAAAAAGAAATAAAACAAAATGTAAGATAAGGTCAAACAAAAACTTACCTTTGACGAAATGGCCAGTTTTCGAGTGTTAATCAATTCTTTGCTGCAACTCATGGTGGCTACCTAGCAGCTAATTTAAATGGCCAAAACTGAAGTCAGTTGTTTGTTAAAATTTTTGCAAAAAAAAATTAATTTGTTCAAATCAAACCCCACTTTGTACTTGACCCAATTTTCCTAAAATTTGAATGTGTGAAGTAGTAGACCAAAGTGTTTGTCTGAGCTTTCGACCACAAAAATAAATGTAGGTATTAATCGAATCTCAAGATTGACTCACTAATAATTTGTTTGCATCTTGTGAACGAAATAAATAGTTTTTTTTTAATTTGAACAAATGGATTTGGAAGAAGAAATATTAAGTAAGAGCTTTTTCCCTCCCAACCCCTTCTCTTTAAAGTATGCAACTCAACAAAGAAGTATCCTTTTCCTTCAGAAGAATTGCTGGCTTATTTACCAGTAACAAAACATTTTCATTAAAAATTTAGTTAGAAGTTAGAAATTTGGAAACTAGCTACGACCCATTTATCCATAATAATAATTTCAGGTAAATTAAAATTCCTAGTACAAAAAGCCCATTTTTCAAATTTGACTACAGATCTATTCTAATCACTAAATCGGTGAAGTCTTCAGCATCAGTTTCATTGTATTGAATCTTCGTCTAAACTTTTTGACCTAATTCTTTTTCGTTTTAGTCTAAACTGTAAGATGAGCTTTTCCTCCGTGACGTCAAATGATGTAATCAATGTTTAATCCAACATTTAAGGCACTGATTGATTATCTCATTGTCAAACATTGTCGAGGTAGGTACTCATAAACCTATCTCTTTCAGAAGATGGAGTTTGGCTCGAATTGAAGGCATGAGGAAATTATTGTTACAAAATTATACCAGGGTAGTCCCAGAGGTATCCGACCTAACAAAGAAAACAAAAAAATTGAGAAAAAGTACCTTAATTTCTGTATATAATCTCTTTTCAGCTCCGAGCGATATTCTCTAGCTTTGATGCCATGTTTAGAGTGAGAAACGTCAAGCTTCTCAAAATAGCCATCAGCCTAGACTGCACTTCTTCATTGTTGGCTAATCTTTTACCATTGAGCCATTTTTTCAAGTTTGAAAGAAAATGGTGAGGAAGCAATTCGAACTTTAATTTATTAATTTTGACCATCGCGATAATGCCAAATGCGGTCGTTTTATCTTCATTTCATCACTCAGACATTGCAATAAGTTTGCATAATACTCGCCGCTGATTTGTTTTTTGTTTTTTCTGAAGATAATTAATGAAAATTATCCCAAAGGCATGACGCTATGACCTTAACACCAGATGGAACTATCTTCGCCTTCTTTGAACCTAATTCTGTGCTTTCACTCTATTGTTTTGAATATTCTTTGGTTTCACGTGTGAAATGATGTACCCATGTTTTATCCATGGTTATGAATCGATTCGAAACTCTTTATTGCTGTGAAACTTTGGGAAACACTCGATTAAAACATCCTCACTACGCTAGTTCTGTTCCATGGTCCAAGTTTTCAGTCAATGTGTGATCTAGCGCACTTTTTGAAATGGTTATCATATCTGCCAGCTCAGGCACTTTCACTCGACGGTCATTGAATACCATTTTGTGGATTTTTTTCACCATCTCTGGCGTGGTCACCTCATTTTGTCGACCACTGGAGATGTCCGTACAGCCTCGTTTAAACTCTGTTATCCAATATTTTATTATTGTAAATGAAGGAGGAGACCTTCAGTGGTGGCTGCTACGGAAGTAGAAGATCCAATTTTTCATTATTCACAGTAAAATCGGAGTGCAATGAAATGAAATCATAAATCTGCTTTTAAAACGTTTGTATTAAATTTGTAGAGGAATAAAATCGTCGACTATTCCCTTTTCGAAGAATGTCTTTTAATAGTTTCTTGTTTGTATCAAAAGAATTGTTTCCAGCTTTTGAGATAAAATTTAACAAAATTTTGTTTACTCAAAAACTACAAACAAACATTAAACTAACATTAATGATTCAATTAAAATGATAACTACAAAATCTAAAATTCTTCATTTCTTTCGCAGATACAACCGCAGGTTTCTCCGGTTATTCATCGTTACCGGAATACCAACACCTCAACAGCGGCCAATCTGAAGAAACGGACAGGGATCCGAACCAATCCGGTCGCAAGAAACGTTCGAGAGCGGCATTCACACACGCGCAGGTGTTCGAATTGGAACGCCGTTTCAGCCAGCAGAGGTATCTCAGCGGACCAGAAAGGGCGGACCTAGCGCAGGCCCTCAAGTTGACCGAAACACAGGTAAAGATATGGTATCAGAATCGCCGCTATAAGACCAAGAGGAAACAGATGCAGATGCAGGAATCGACTTTACTGAATCAAAACGCCCGGAAAGTGGCCGTTAAAGTTCTAGTTAAAGATGATATGCCACTATTGTATCAGAAACACGGATTTTATCCGGATAATAAGAATGATTTCTTCGTTTATGATCAATTTAATAAGAATTTAGCGCAGAAATACACGACGAAATCGTTACACGAATCGATGTTGAATTTATGTCAACAATATAATAATTCTATGCAACTTTTTCCTTATTTTAATTATTATCATCCGGCTTTAGTTAGTAGTATCGGTCATGAAGAAGATTTAAATCCGGATCAGCGAGAGCAGCATTGAAAAATTTACTAAAACAAAATATATACGTGCACTTTTTAGGAGGAAAAATCTAAAAAAAAAAAAATTAAGAGAGAATTTTTAAGCAATATCACGTATTCGATCTGTTTTACGAGTTATATTTTAAGATTTCATTCATTTCTTTTGGATTATTAATAGTTTTTTTTTAGTGTAATATACTGTATATATAAATAATTTAGATTATAATGCCTAGATTAATAAGAGCACGTTATTTAAATATTTATGCACAGGATATGTAAAAATAAAACGTACGAATAGTTAATTTAAATTGTTTTGAGTTATTTCCTTTCCTATTTCCTAGTTACCCTGTTATAATGAGTGATGTAAGCGGTGAAACGGGGCAAAATATACAGTCTGTTCCAGATCCAATGAGTCTAAATTTATTTTTTATACTCACCGGTTGAAATGGTCTTTAGTATAGCGGTCGAAGTTTTTTGGATGACCCGGATGGTATGGAAACGATTTCCTTTTATCGCCAACTTCAATCCTCAACAATGATGCCCATTTTGGTCAAGGATTCACATACCATGATGGCTTTGTGTGATGATGCATTGTCGTGCAACAGAAACCAACTGGTTGGCTTTTGGTTTTACTTCTCTGAAAGCATAATTTTTTTCTGATGACTCCCATTCCGCACTCTGACGTTTTGTTTGTGGCTCGTATTGAAAACACCACCTTTCATCACCAGCTACAATGGCTGACATTCCTTTGGGACATTTCTAACATGTCTTTGCAAAACTACTGAAGTATCCATTCTTTTTGGTCGTCTGTCAGAGAGTGTGGCACGAAGCACGTACAGACCTTCTGTTTGCCCAAATCTACTGTCAAAATTCGATAGACTGTGCTCTTCGGTATCCCACTTTCCTCTTCAATGAGTCTCGCAAACGCACAGCGATCGCTTCGAAGAATTTCTTTGACTTTCTCGATATTTTCTTCATTAAGAATGGTTTTTTGCGGTAATCATCCTCACAATGTCCTCACGACCATCACAGAATCAGCAAATCCAACGGAACATCTATGTACGGGACTTCGATTCATCCTCGTACAGATTTTTTAGCATTTCATACATTTCTGCATGTTGGCCTTTGTTCCATTTTGATTTTTCGACCGACGTATACATAATATGTCAAACAACAGTGAAATATCAATGGAATTCGCTCAAATTCTGAGGTTACTAATTTGAGGTTCTCTCATCGCCCTATATCATGTAATGCCCAGCTGTGTTACTTCCCACCTTGCTCGCCAGGAGGCATGGGATTGGAATTAGTCCATTATCATTCACCTATTCTTGCAAAATGTTCTTCTCTGAGCGTCCTCTTGAGTTGGAAAAGGGTGTTGAAACTTTTTTGATATTTTAGTCACTCGTCGACGTCTTCTCGGCGCCGTCTTGTGGAAGTGTTTGTTCCGTTCATGAACTCGTAATGTTCACTTAGAGTATTGCTACCACAAAATGACGACGGTGACAAAAATAAATAGATTAATCAAATCTCAAATTTATTCACTAATAATATCAGATTTGGCAGAAGAAATATAATTTTTAAATTTTTTTTATTCTTGTTTATTGAAAATAGTCCCTTTCCGAGTCAATACAGAGCAGGAAATGTACAACAAACTTTTTGAAACATTTTTTATACTCATCGGCTGAAATGGCCTTTAGTATAGCGGTCGAAATCTTTTGGATGACCGGGATGGTATCGAAACGATTTCCTTTCATCGCCAATTTCAGTTTGGGGAATCAGGTGGATACAGTGGATGATCGATAACAATGATACCTTTTTTTGTCAAGGATTCACGTACCATAATGACCAACTGCCTGGATCTCGATATTCAAGACGAATTTACTGCGAATCGAAGATAACCGTCAACCTAACCTTCAGTTTGTCCAAATCTTCGGTCAAAATTCGATACACCGTGCTTTTAGATATCCCAGTTTCCTCTTGGGTGAGTCTGCGGACACATAGCGATCGCTTCGAAGAATATCTTTGACTATCTCGATGGTTTCTTTATTGCGTGGTGAGTGGTTTTTGGCGTCGCCACTTAGTAATCGTGGTTGAAAAATTTACAGTGAAAAGAAGGGTCCATTAAGTGGTTGGTACCAAACAACGATATTTTTTATCTAAATGCAAGTTCTCTTGAATCGGATGAAAATTTTCTATTCCCCAAAAACAATCACTTTCCCTGTTAACAAAAAATCATCGTCACCCATTATTAAATGAAACTCAGGTTCCTCTTAAAAGTTTTGATTCTAACTGAACATCAGCCCAAACAAGCTCAATATTTTTGATTGAACGACCAGAACGAAATCTTCCAGTATGCTTTGCAGTACTCACTGTGTCTGTTTTGTAAAAATGGATTTGCTAAAGGTTGAATTGTTTGCGGAGGTCTTCAGTCTCGATATCCTTACCCAAAATAGCGTTCAGTTGGAAACTGAAGAGGAAAAGTTTTGAAACTATAATTTAACAATTTCTGCCTGTCCATTCTATATTTTTCTACTTTTATGTAAAACTTTTCTTTTGACAGGAAGAAATGTTCTACATATTTAAAGCTTTTCAGTGATCTGGTGCTTAAGATTGTACCGGAAATCATAATAAACTTTGATATTTTAAATAGAACATGCATTTTGACACATTTTGATAGCATTGGCAATCTTTTGGACATCTCTTACTAAGACATTATTTATTATACCTATCTATTTTTGTTTTGAGACAAAAAAAAAACATGAGCTACGATAGATGAAATATTTACCCTAAGAGCTATACAGTACAACAGTTATGAATACAACCTAGGATTGCACATGCTTTTGATTGATTATCTAGAAAAGGACTACACGAAGCATTGGTTAAATTAGACATCTCCAGTAAGCTAATAAAACTGGTTTAAACTGGTTATTAACTGAAGCAATAAAGTTGTAATAGAAGGAAGCTTATCGGAACAATTTCCGGTTGGAAGAGGACTAAGACCAGGTGATCCTCTATCAACCAACCTGCTTAATCTAGTTCTGCAATGTATAGCTTATGCAGACGATACAGTCCTAGTAAGGTTAAAAAGGTTTTAAGGAAATCTTTGGAGCGTTAAAAACACTAATAATTTTCTAATTCGACCAAAACTGCAACTCCAAAAATAACAGAGATAGCAGTAGTGCACCACTAACTTCGGACACAATGTACCTATATAAAAAGCCTACGATAACAAGAAAAATACGAGCGCAAAGAATTAGATGGTTAGGGTACATCATTTGAATCCCAGAACAAAAGGTACCGAAAATGGTTCTGTATGGAGGAGATGGTGGTAAGAGGAAAAGAGGACGACCAAAGGAGAAATGGTTTCAACAAGCAAAAAACGACATTAAAGAAATAGGAGTATGGAATTGGAAAGAAATAGCAATTGATCGAAGAAGGTGGAAGGAAATAGTGAAGAAGATAGAAGCCAAGGGCCAAGAAAAGTCGTACCACCTTCCGACCTTGCCCACTAGAGCGCATGGGGTTGGAATCAGTCCATGATTGTAGGTATTATGCGATTAAGGTTTTGCATTTGGAGGATCGCTGACGAGATCGAAACCACATGGTCCGGTTCTAATAATTGATGTGTTTTCATTGCACTCATTTGCAAGGGTTCTGATACGAATTTTTTCACACAAAAGGATCAACTCAATATATAAGATATATAACTCATGTTATTTTTCGATCATACCTATCAGGAAAGAGTCCTAAACACGATAAAGGCAGGAAAACCTTTGGTTAAAGTCTAATGAACGTGGGTCTTGCTAAATCTAATATGGCCACACTAAACTCGAAAGGATTCAAGTTAGTACGGGCTCTAGTACTCAACTGAAAGGTATGGATTTTCAAGAACACGGATTCAGGATTAGACAATTTTTCTGCAATATGTCGGAAAGCACTGGACTGAAGACTACTTCTTGAAAGCATGTCTCGAGTTAAAATTTTCAGCAGATATTAAAGAGATTTGATAATTTGAAAGGGTCAACAAAGGGTGCTTACTGAAATAGACAAATCAAACAGATATTGCAACATTTGAAGAATGGTTTGAAGATTATTTATCAAAGAAATTGAAAAAAGAAATAAGCTGGAGCCAAGTAGTTAGCAGGGAGTATCCTCTAGTTTTTGAAGAGAATTGTTAGAGTTAATGTTCAAATGGTGATGTGCCATGTGACAATAATGGTATTATATATTATTTTGTTCCCAATAACACCAAACCAAGTCTTAATTTTTTGCACATATTGAGTGTGAGCTTCCTCAGTCCAGTGTCCAAATTATCGTGAGAGAATAAAATCACCAATTACAATAATTATTAGCAAAGTCAATTGTTTCATTTAAGTTCAAAATTAAGACCTTTTAATTTCATTATAATCATAATTTATTGACAAACACCCAGCCTTGAAAATTAAAATAGTTTGTATTCTAACACATACAGCTACGCTGTAATAGATCATAATTATAATTGAACGCCAAGATCTTCGAGAACAGTGTATGTATATGACTTTTAACAATCATCATCGGTAAACACTTCATTCACTTTTGTGCTTTTAGCGTTTCACGTTGAGTTGACGAGACGCTCTGCGCAATGTTTACATTCTCCACAGGAATCGGAACCCCTAATAGCCCTCCTTTTATCCCAATTGTAAACATACTAGATGTATTACGGTTTAGGATGTTGTTGGATGGATCTCTCTGATGAGACGATAAAGTCACACAAGTCAAGTTGAAATTAATGTACTCGCTGGTAACTACGTAAAACCCTAATATAACGGAAGAAACACAGAATTGGATTACACTTCATCAACGTTCGGTCATTATAAGCTTATATACACACACACACACGCGCGCATACACATCAAGGATAGTGCACACAAAACATGCCAAAACTCTCTTCTTAACGGTACTTAAAATAATAAATTTCGCTACCGGTGAATCCTGTTGCTTGATTTACGCTCTCTCAGAGTTTTAGATTAATGAAAGAAGTTTGGAGAAACTAACGCAGGTTACTTGAGATATAATTAACTTTACACAAGATCAAAAACTCCTATACCTGTATAGTTATTAATTGTATATACCTTAGAAGTGATTTATTGAAGCCATAATTTATTTGATGAAACGCTCTGATTTTGTATAATACTTTGATGCTTGAAAGATCCAGATGTAACGATAGTAATAAGTACAATACATCTAAATACAATTAAAATTCATATTACTTGAATTAATTATATTATAGACAATAATCAGATACATATTTGTTTCAAAATTATTATTAATTTGAATTAAAAAGAGATTGTGCTGCCATCTAACGATTAAACCAAATATTATTAAAAGGAACGCTAACCTCTAGCGCCATCTGCTTACAGATAGTGTTATGACACTCTAAAGGGATCTGTATTACTTACTTTATTCTTTAGAATTATGGTATCTAAATAAGTTCGTTCGATTTGAATATTTGAACCGAAACAAATAAAATAGAGAAGACTAACCGAACAAACTTTATTTTGTTTTATTTATTATTTAATATTTAATAATGCTTGAAAATTGTTCATTTCGATTTCATAGAATAATCTAGAATCTTGAAACTATTAAAAACCTTGTTCCAGGTTCCAAGAAAAAGCCAACAAAAAAATTCCCCGATTTATTCAGTAATTTTTTAATATTGCTTTGCAAATTTTTGCAAACAATGTTTAAAATGATCTCCAAAAGCATTAACCCAAACTTGATGACAGGGTCATACAGTCGTATCTTTCGAGAAAGAACATTTTCACTAGGTGTGATGATGAACTGTCTTTCAAAAGACCGATTGCTGCTGAGGTGCCGCAGAGATCTCTTCTAGGACCCCAGCCTCTTTCTTATCTATATGACAGACCTTCCCAAGACTGATGCAGTGGAGCTTGCCATATATGCCGACGATACTGCCCTATACACATCTTCTAGGGACGAAAATCTTCTCCAGTGCAGGGTCCAATATTCTCTTGGAATGGGCTTCCAAGTGGAGGCTGAAAATCAATGAATCAAAATGACGTTGACCACCACCCAACAACATTTATATTGATCACTTCAGACTCTCTTGGGGCCCTTCTGTTCTGTATCCACTTGGACATAACGCTGGACTCCCGATTGGCCCTGCAGCTCCATGTTAACAGATCAATCGAGAAATTTAATGCTGTCTGAAATTACATATACTCTCTACTATGTGCTAAAAGTTCTCTGTCGCTTAGGATTAAATTATTAATCTATATTATTCGTTTTTGCATCCTTATTACGTGTGGTGCTTTGAAAGGCTCAAGTATAGCGAAATCGCATTTTAAAAACAGAATATTGAGACTGATCATTGAAATCAACAACTGAGTGAAGACCTAGGAGCGCAATTATTGAAGCAATACACGATCAACCTAGCCAGAAAAACCCTCCAGGGAATCGAGTGTTTTGGGAACACCTTCATCAGCAGGTCCGCCAACTTGGCCCCCACCGTTGGGCCTGTCCAGCGATAGATGACGAGGACCGCTTGGAGAGTGACACGCTGTCCCAAAAGTTTGGCCCTAAGAGGAGAAATGATTGACCATAGAATCATAGCTTGAAATACCTATTTAAAAAATTATTTAAAAAATGTTTTCTCAATTATTCGAACAGTCGACAATAAACAAACAATCTAATTTACACAAACAGAAACAAAAAGATAATGAAATTTTATTTCACACAATTCTTTCATGAACTAGGAACTAAAATTTTAAAACAATATACAACAAATTTAAAACAATTTAAAACAACTATTAAAATCGATCGATTTCCAGACAGGGGGTAGCAAAATTTGGAAGCACTCCAGAAGAATTTTGAAATAACTTTCAGAACAAGTAAATTTTCGAACAAACATTTTAATTTCCCAAATAAATGACGTAGAAGAAATTTAATATTTTTGCCATATCTATTCAACTATTTGAGTGGAAATCTTAACCTTAACCTAGAATCTCCGAAAAAATTTCAAATTTACAAAAAGCAAGTTACCATGAACACGATTTCCCCAAATTGTTCGTCCGTTAGAAAAAACAATTTTGCAAAAGAAGATTCGAAACAATTATTTCATTAATTATTAGTGGTAGATTTATTTCTAAAACATGTTCACGAACGAAATTATGACATAGTCTATAAAAATTAATAATTTCCTAAAAATGTATTTTTGCCGGTAATTTCGATAATTAACAACGGTTACCATTTGTTTTCTGCAAAATTTAAGGAAATTTCATGAAGAATAGAACAGAAGGTAGTAGTGGCGCAAGCAGTCTCCCTTTTTTTTACTTGCCATTATGGTCAAGCATCATAATGACACAAGAAGAGAAAGCATGGCAAACAAATCTTTCATTTCCTCGCTTGAGTGTTGTACTTTTGTACTTTTAATATTTGATCAGACAATCAGACAATGATAACTATTATGTTACTTTATTTTCTTTTTCCAGTAATACCAACCATGAATTATAACCTATAAATGAAATAATTTTTAAGAGTTTTTGATAATTACTTAGGAAACCTTTAATTAAATTGAGATTTCGTGAAATGTTCGACAAAGTTAGCTTGAGAACTATTATACTATGTCTTTTGGCAAAACACCCTAATGTAATCAGATGAAGAGGGCAATAATTTGAACCAAACAATCGCTAAATTATAGACAAGAAAAATTTGCCAACTGACACACACAAACAACGGCCAACCCAGGGTAAGGAATTCTGAAGCTGTCTTAGAGCTTCAGAATAAGGCAAGAATATTAATATTCAGTCAAGGACTATGATGGCAGTAAATGGATCGTTCAATTACTGGGTCCAAAATTTCGCAAAATATCGGAGTTCAAGACTTGCACTTGCATGGGGTAAGATGAAAACTTTCGAGATCAAAAAGTCTTAAATTTTCTGGTAACTTGTAACAATTATGAAACCCTCTGGCAAAATGTCTCAAGAAACGAAATCCAGCTAACCAACCCACAAGATAAATTTTTCAACACCATCATTCTTCCATCCTCTACCTAAATCTCAACAGAAAATATTATTCCTTCGATGATCTCCGATACCAACTCCCAATAGGCAAGAAGGGCCTGCCACTGAAAGATAAAGGGTTTGGTTCGGGACATCCAGCATTTGCTAATTTTGAGAAATGTTAACCATTTGTCATTGTTAAAGTTATGTTCCCGGAAGGTACAAAAGACATGATGGAAACAGTCATATTTTATTGCCTAAATTACCGAACCTTAACTATCTACGAGGGAGCGTTTTTATATTCGCGGAATGAGCGGGTTGTAGGGGTGTGATTAGGCGCATTGGGGGCGTGGCCTGTGCAGCGACTCATAATTAGTATAAATACGAAGTTTCATTGTTATTAGACAGTTAGTCTTTGAGCTATCGTCAACCAAGTAACATAATCAGGAGTGAAAAGTGAAATATGGAAAAAATCGAATATCGTGCCGTTATAAAGTTCCTTACCAGGCAAGGAAAATCAGTTGCGACCATAATGAATGAGATGTCGTTGGTTTACGGCGACTCTTGTCCAGGAAAAACCATGGTGTACAAGTGGCATAGTTTATTTAAACAAGGAAGGGAATCCCTTGAAGACGACCAGAGGCCGGGCAGGAGCATTGAGGTGACCACGCCAGCACTTATCCAAAAAGTTGAAAAAATTGTACTCGAAGATGCTCGACTAAAGAAGAAACAACTCGCAGAAATGGTTGGAGTATCCGATACAACAATTTTTAAAATCCTACACGATCGTCTCGGCATGTCTAAGGTCAGCGCAAGATGGGTGCCGAAAATGCTCAAGCCGCCGCAAAAACAACAGCGCGTAGAGTGTTCGCGTGCATTTTTGGACCTCTGTAATGAAGACAAGGATGGTGTATTGAGTCGAATTGTTACTGGAGACGAAACTTGGGTTCATCATTATGAACCTGAGTCCAAACAAGACTCCATGTAGTGGCATAAATAGGGCACAACACCTCCCAAGAAATTTAAAGTGTCACAATCAGCTGGGAAACTCATGGCAACGGTATTTTGGGACTCGGAAGGAATATTGTTGATTGATTATAAAGATAAAGGTGTTTCTATAACCGGAGAATATTACGCTTCAATATTAGAGCGACTAAAAGAAGCCATTAAAGAGAAAAGACGGAGAAAATTGACGAAAGGTGTGCTCCTTTTGCCCCCCGACAACGCGCCGAATTGAAAGATGTGAAAAATGTATCCGTCTTGCAGGTGAATATATTGAAAAAGAAAAATAATTTGGTTTTTTTTATTTCCACCCCTTATCTCCCATTCCGCGAATATAAAAACGCTCCCTCGTAATAATCCCTTATTCTATTTATATATGTATTAAATTTCATACTTTCTATTCTTACCATCACTTTACATTGTAAAATATATCTATGTGTGGTGGTACAAAATGATGAGCCACCAAAATGATTACCACTACTCGTAATGTGCCTTCAATAATCGATCGACAGAATGTTCCTAATTCCAGAGAGAAATCCAGAGACGTTGATTAACCATCGTGCACAAGAATTGAACATCGTAACAGCCACTCTTCAGCGTATTCTTACTAAAGATTTGCATCTCCACGCTTACAAAGTCCAATTGACTCAACAACTCCTGCCAAAAAACTATGCACAAGCAGAGAGAGTTTACCAATTGGATCCCCTAAGGAAATAATTGAACTGAATTTGTGAGGAATGCTATAATAATGCAGTTTTTTGGGGGATTATCTGAAATCACAGGTTTGTGCCGATCGACAAGCCCTCGACCACCGAAGCATAGTAGAATGGCTTTGCTATTTGTATCACTTAATTAGAATCTTTTAGAATGTTCTAATGAATACAATCTTTAATAGAAAGCACCACAAAGTTTGATTCATAAAATCTAAAATTAACTTTCACATTAATAGAAATCACATAACAAAGAAACTGATCTCGTCTACATCGCAAAGCAGTTGATTTAATATTATCTTTCACTATATACAGAGTTGATTGATTGCTCGAATAATATTTGTTATACAGCTTCCTAATCGCTCGTCATAATATATGATACGAACAAACAGTAATCTGATATTGAATAATCTCTCGAAAAGCAAGGCAAAATTAAATATACGAGGAGTACATAATTAATTTAAAATGCTAATAAAATAATATAGTTTTAATTTAATTTATTAGGAGTATTATTTAAAAAAAAATCTTGATATATCAGGACAAAAGAACTAAATTAAATATCGAAAAGCATGACACATCAGTAATCTATACAACTCGATATCCGAGTCAGTTTTATTAATAAAACCCGGCATACAATCATCATATTTCTCCGTTATATACAGTGACTGTTTTATGTTAGTTCTGTTCACGGTGAAAAATTCAAGTATTCATCACCAGATCACCTTTTAACCTAAAAGCATTGGCACCATCAGTAGATTATAGTAACTGCTTATCTTTACTGTGAAATATACATTATATATGTGTACCTTGCATGCTTTCCTTCTATTTTTAATATATGATCGTTATATGATGTTTTGTGGTCTTGTTTTTCATTGCGTGTTGTATTTATATCCACATCATATCCATCATGTGATAGATGTATATTATAAATTCGTTTTCACGAGATATTTTTCGAGAGAGCTCTTAAATTGAAGGATATAAAAAGGTGCGCAAGAAAGAAAAGGAAATAAAATAGTTTTATTTATTATTAATAGTATATAATATGTACAACATATTCTATGGGAATAACAATAAACGTGATAAACGTGAAATGAGGATCAAAATTTTATATACAGTATGTACAATAAAACTTACTAAAAAAAAAAAAAAAATTAAATTTACCTTAGACAAAACACGATAAATAACAAAAGAAAAACTTAAAAATTAAGATCATTAAACTTTAAATCAACCGTACTGGGAAAATCATTCATATTATTAGCATTATTGCCGTAAAGCTGGTTGTAATAATTCGATGCAGGATATTGAGGTGGTAAACAATTGAAGCTGGTAGACACTACTGGAGTACTGGTATTAGTCGTACTGGTTTTCTCGGTTTCCTTTTCCAAATTGCTCCGTTTGCTTTTGTACCTTCTGTTTTGGAACCATATCTTGACCTGAGTGGGTGTCAGATTTAACCCTTTCGCCATTTGTTCTCGTTCAGGTGCTGATAAGTAACGTTGCTGTTTGAATCTGCATTCTAATTCGTAAACTTGGTGTTGGGAAAATAACACTCTGGGTTTCCGTTTTGTTCTTTGTCGTCCGGATTTTCGGAGTTCTGTTTTTGAACTTGTAACTTGTTGATTTTCTGTGGAGAGAGAAGAATTAAATGTAATACACTAAGATATGTTTGCAGGGGGTTGCTCAGGTTTTAGCAGAATTTTGAAGCTTGATTTATAATATCATTTAAATTGCAATCAGAGTCAAGAACTGCGATCAGAGTACCGACTTCTACTGTTAATAGTTATTGGGGCATCGCTAATGATGTTACTTGTGTAAATTTTGTAGTAATTGCTTGAGAAACCTTCAAGCACATTGAGATGTCCTGACATCTTCATCAACAAGGAGCTAAGAGAACTCCCTAACGAAACAAAAATATTAATATTGTGGGATGTGGAAATGTTCTGCCTAAAATTGTTCTTTTCAAATGAAAAACACTGATGAATATCCAAATGGGTGGAAGACATTCCAAATTAACATGGGCCTAAAAGAGGAAGACCAACCTGTCCTATATAGAAAACTATATTCATGATTTTAGAAACATAATTCCTGAGGTCCCAAGTAAAAGAAGAGGAAGACATTAGAGAAAGCGTGAGACAAAATTTTTC
The DNA here is from genome assembly GCA_023690525.1 of Holotrichia oblita. NCBI lineage: Eukaryota > Metazoa > Arthropoda > Insecta > Coleoptera > Scarabaeidae > Holotrichia > Holotrichia oblita. Next base: position 17,768,198 of record CM043019.1, on the reverse strand, counting down.
TAAGGTAAAAGTAAGAAATGTCATCCTAAAGAGTTTGTACATTGTTTTTCAACGATGCGTCAATGAGGATTGTCTAGATATGACCACAAATGACAAGGATATCCTCAAGTGCACAGAATATGCCTAAAAACAATTCTAAGTTTTCTAAATGTCCACATCGTGATTAAAATTTTGTCAAAAATGCTACTTTATTTAGTTTGAGAATTATTTGAAATTTATTTCAGGCTATATTAAGTTTGTTCTACACTTTTTCATGGTCCTCAAAACAAAAACGTGAAAGAAGAATTCAAAATTAAAACTTGGATAGTTCAAAAGATATAGCGACAAAATTTTGTTTTGGAATAATCATGAAAATTTCAATGTTCGTAATAAAACAGCTGAGGGGGCTGGTGGTGAATGAGGTCCACCCTCTTTCCCCCCTTATGAACATTGTTTCGAAGTTTTAAAAAGTTTACCAACCCCCATCTTTTGAAAATCAAAATATTGCAAAATACTCAACCTTTCCTTAAAAATCGTTCCAGGTTGTTACAGTTATTACTAGCAGCCAGCTCTTTATCTCTTGAACAACTGTTTTGAGAGTTTTAGAAATTTCGCTGGCTCGTGGTTTCCTCACCCCCCCCCCCACCTCTGTCCTCCACCGCCTTTTTTTGAAATTTAAAAAATTAAAATTTTCAAGATTGTTTCAGATTATTTTGAATATTGTTTCCATCTTTTAGCCTCCTACCACTGGTAATTATAATTCATGAAATAATTGATTTCAATGAGGCAAACCTTGAAAATTTCAATTTTCCAAAATAAAAAGAGGAAGGGGCAGGCAAAATTTTATTTTTTGGCCGTATTTTTGTTACTCATTCGATATCCTTTATTTCTAAATCTTCAACGACAAATTTCTTAATATTATTTGGCAAACAAAGACCGCCAAAATTTCTAAAATAAAATTAGGGAAACCTAATAACCTGTAACCTAATAACTTTCAGAATTCCAATTTTCGAAAGAAATGAGAGAGGGTGGCTCAATTTTTACTTTTATTATTATTATTAACAAAGTAGCTCAGAAATGTTTTGTCCAATTTTTTCTTACCATTTTGCAATATTTTGATATATTGATGAAAAAATGGGGGTTGGCAAACTTTTTAAAACTTCTAAACAATGTTCAGAAAGGCGTCGGTGGCGGGGGTACAGGGGTCGGGGGAGAGGGGAGTTGACCTCCTTCACCATCCCACACCCTTTCTTTCGAAAGTTGCAAACGTTCTAAAACTTCGAAGCAATGTTCAGAAAAACCCCGGAAGGGGGCGGAGTAGGGGATTGATACCCTCCACCATCCCATACCCTTTTTTTGGAAGTTGAAATTTTTAAGATTGTTCCAGGTTATTTTAAACATTATTTTAATGTTTAAAGCCTTTTACCATTGATAAATCATTTCGATGAGGCAAACTTTAAAATTTTGATCTCCAAAAACGGGAGCTATAGTACTGAAATTTCTGTCTGGCACAATTTTATTTTTTCGCTGTATCATTTTAATCCTTTTACTTATATCTTTTTTGTTTTTCAAATATTGAACTACAGATTTTTTTAATATTATTCGGCAACGAAGACCACGAACATGTCTAAAACAACATTATAGAGAAATCTTGAATAACTTTCAGAATTTCAATTTTCGACAGAAATTATTTCGCCGAACGACTAGAACAAATTAGAATTCTTAAAATTTTCGACAAAGAGAAGGCTAAGCTCATGGTTTCATTTTGCAATATTTTGATATATTGATGAAAAAACGGGGGTTGGCAAGCTTTTTAAAACTTCGAAACGATGTTCAGAAAGGCGTCGGAGTGGAGAGAGGGGAGGAGCAGTTGAGGGATTGTTTTTTAAATCTTGAACTACAGATTTCTTAATATTATTCTACAAACGAAGACCAGGAAAATTAATGAAACAAAATTAGAAAAGGAATTCGAGAATTTCAATTCTCGAAAGAAATGAAAATGGGCGATTTAATTTTTTTGGCCGTATTTTTATTAGGTTGTAAATCTTGGAATAATGGTTGATATAACAATAGAACAAAGTAGAACAACTTTTAAAAATTCGAAAAAGGAAGGCTGAGTTTAAAAATGGGTTCTCCCAGTCTTTTTTTTGGCATTTTTGTTTACCACTTTGCAATATTTTGATTTTCAAGAAACGGGGGTTGGCAAGCTTTTTAAAACTTTGAATCAACGTTCAGAAAACTTCAGTTTGGCACAATTGTAACAACCTGGAATGACTTTGACAATTCAAAATTAGAGATAAAGAAGGCTTAACTTGAAATTGGGTTCTCAGGGCATGTTTTAAATATTGTTTCGGTTAATTTTGATTTTTGAAACAGGAGCCAGCGAAATTTCTAAATTTCAAAAGCCTGAAAATAATTGTTTAAAATATAGTTGGCTGGCTAAGAGAAACTGTAACAACCTGGAATATTTTGATTTTCAAAAAACGGGGGTTCGCAAACTTTTTAAAACCTTAAATCAAAGTTCAGAAAACTTCAGTTTGGCACAATTGTAACAGCCTGGAATGACTTTTAACATTTCAAAATTCGAAACAAAGAAGGCTAAACTTGAAATTGGGTTCTCAGGGCATGTTTTAAATATTGTTTCGGTTAATTTTGATTTTTGAAACAGGAGCCAGCGAAATTTTTTAATCCTAAAATCCTGAAAATAATTGTTTAAAATATAGAGGTCTGGTTAAGAGGAACTGTAACAACCTGGAACGACATTTAAGGTAAAAAAAGGCAAAATATGTTTATCCAAAAATATCCTGAAGACTTTTTATAAGAGGTCCTAGACAGGACAATATTAAAGCATGTTTAGGAATAAATTTTATACATTTAAACTTACTTGGGCTTTCAATGTTGATATATTCGTTCCCTTCAATTAATCCTTTCTCATTTTCATTAAAACTAATACAGAAATTAGTAACATTTTGATGTTGCTGATTCAAACCGTTCTGAGTCAAATATGCACTATCACACAGTCCTGTTTCAGTTTTGATACCACTGTTATTGTAGTAATTGTAATGATGTTGATCGTAGCTATTATAGCAACTGTTATCCCATGAATATGATTGCAAACAATGATTGTAATGATTATAATTGTACTCTTTATAACCCCCGGTTAAATAATCCCCTTCACTGCTAATATTTAAAATATCCTTAACCGAAAACGGTGTACTTAAACAACCGGAACTCGTCGTCGTATCACAATTCTGGTAATTGTCACTAACGGAGTCCAATTCTAAAGATTGCTCCAACATCTTCACAATAGACGAACTCGACAACACGACCGTTTCACTCAAGTAATATCTTCGAAATTATATGCGTCAAGTTTTTCGTAACGCTGGAATTATATTTTCTGAAAATTTGAACAGCACAACCGATACTAAACTCCATCTTTAGCGTGCTATTATGTCGAAAATAAGCGCCTCTCCTCCTTATGCCTCCTCAGCTTAAAGATTATTTTCATGTGGTGGCGTCCAGCATTGGCGGAGTGCTTTAATTTTATCTTACGTAAGGTTGACGTACAGTAAAATCGACTGACGTCATCGTGAAAAGCCACGCCCGACAGCCAATCGCGCGCCTAGAGATGATGTTTTTGTTTTTTTTTCCTTCTTCTTCTTCTTCTTTCCTTTTTATGTGCGATGTTACGCGCGCCGTGCGGGATTTTAAATTTATTAATGATCCATTAAAATACAATTTGTCTGGAAGTAGTGGTTCGGTGATTTAATATTAGCTGGATAACGTCGAGGAGCTGTTGCACAGGGAGAATTATTTTCATATTATAATGTTTCGTATCGTTCGGGTTGGTATTTCGAAGCACATTTAGTTATCGAGTTAAATTGATTTGTTTTGCTTTTAATTTCGTGTTGGCTTATATTCGTTTTATGACTTTCGTAAAAATAGAGCTTACGTTATTAAATTTTTGGCTCAGATTAAATCTTTGTACTTGGAAAAAAATTTTTGAAATAAAAATAAAAATGTGTTAAAAATTGAAGAAGATAAGTTTTCGATTTGGAAAAATTAGAATAATGTCTTTTTTTCATGCTTATGACTCCATGTTTAGTACAATCAGAACAATTGGAGCTGCAAATGATCTGTGGTTGAAGCAAAGTTCCCCAAAGTTGTCATATTAGGAGATGAAGGTTGCACACTAGATCCTATATGATATTATTTTGAAAACCGGCAACAATATTGAATGATAAAAGGATTTCCCCTGGTGGAATTTGATTAAAAAAGAAATTAATTAAATTGGTTTTGAAAATCTCCGTGGTACTATAAAGAAGGTAATTGTGACTGGAACATTCTATAAAGTTTTAAGTTTTGAATAATGAACTAAGCAAATCTGATTTCTGAGAAAGGTACTAGGTACGAAAGATATGACTTTAACTGTGTAGAACAATGTTCATTGCAGTAGATTATACTTACACTTGTTGCTATTACAACAATTGTTGATGCATTCTGCAATTCTGTTTAGGCCAGAAAAATACCAATTCGGCAGGAAAAACTTCATAGAAGAAGCCTAGAAGCACTCACTGCTTCACTTCCAAGACAACATGGAATTAAGTGTGTACCAAGAATAAAATAATCTTGCTTTAGGTACCTACTAGCCACATGTTGGATTAATACCACTTTCATATCAATTTCAATTTTCGAAAAATTAAAACGTAACAAAATCTCACGCTTTTGAGATATCCCCGGTACTATAAATACAATACTATACTTATTATGGTGCATGTTTTTTGCATAAAAATTGGTTTTTGAGTGTTTTCATAATTATCTCTTGGTGTTTTATTATTTTAATATTAGTTTTTCTATACTTAATATTTTTTGTTATTATGATTATTACAATTTTTTAAATTAATTTTCTCTTATTTTTTTAGTTTAGTTTTTCTCTTTATTTCAGGAAGTAGGTAGGTAGGTAAGTTTTGAAGATGCCACGCACCTATGTAAAGAAGCTGGGGGGTAGACCTTACCTCAGCTACGAAAACGAGGATATGGAGATAGCCATTGAAGCTGTGAAAAAGGGCATGCCCAAATTCAGAGCAAGTCAAAAGTTCAAGGTTCCAAGAACAACTTTGATTGATAAAATTCGTCAAACTCATCCTTTAAAACCGGGTCGTCTATGTGTGCTGACTGCCGATGATGAACAGCTAATAGCAAAAACTCTTGGTGTAGTCAGTGACTGGGGCTTTCCCTTGACACACCAGGATATCCGTTAAGTTTTGGGTAAGTTTGTGACGAAGCAAGGAAAGAACGTTCCAGGATGGAAAAAATAACGAACCAGGTTTAGACTATATAACCTGTTTGGCTTCCAATATTAAACGTCGGAGAGCTGCCGTGGGTAGAAGAGAACTAGAAGAATTTTTTAACAACATTAAAGACATTTCGGGAAATGCATTACCAGAACATGTCTATAACTAAAAACGGGTTGCTGCCCAGACGAACAAAACGAGTCGAGCGAATCTAAGAGCACTCCAGGACATCAGTAAGTATCATGGTTTGCGGAACAGCTAAGGGAGACCTGCTTCCACCCATGGTGGTTTACAAAGCCCAACATTTATATGAATTTTGCACAACAGGATGTCCTACAGGCACAGTTTATGAGATCACACCAAGTGGATGGTTTGATATGAAAACATTTAAAAAATGGTTTTTCGATGTTTTGATTCCACACATAAATGCAAATAGCACCTCAGAGGAAAAAAAATTGTGATTGCGTCACACTTTTCCCCTCGTGTAGTTGAAACAGCAATAGCGAATAATATCTACTTGACTCCGCTACCAGCAAATTCGACGCATCTGATGTAGCCTTTAGATGTGAGTGTTTTTGCTCCCATGAAGCGAAAATGGCGAGAAGTCCTAGATTCGTGGAGAAAAGAGTGTCGCCGAAAAGGAACATACCAAAACAACAGTTTCCAATCTTGCTGAATCGATTGTGGTCCCATATAACAGACAATGCTGGAATAAACCTACAATCCGGCTTCAGGGCAACAGGGTTAAGCCCCTTTGATACAGAAAAAGTTTTATCAAAAATTCCTGGCAGCGAATCGACTTCTGAAAGGGTGCTAGATTCCAGTTTACTAGATTTTCTGAAACACTAGAGGGTGTTCTGATGAACTTTTTTTTAGTAAAGACAACAAAGGCTTCAACTGTTACGATGACACATGAGGCAAGGTTCTCTCGCGAATAGTTCTTTTTGTAGGGCAGCAAATATGCTAAAGACATGTCGAAGTTACAATGGTTAAGAAAACAAAGGCTTATAACTGAAGTACTATAAAAAATATAATTTTAATTGTCTAAAAGACTGCTCAGTATCTTCAGTACTGTGACAGATACGAGTATAATTTTCTGGAACAGTGCTTACAACACCTAGTATAATGGAACTTGAGATTGTTCCAGCTAAAAAGTTGATCAGCTACCAAAATTTCATCTGATACTATAAGAGATATGACTGCAATTTTCTAAAGCAGTACAATAAAAACAATCTGGAACCTCCTCTAAATTTTAATTTTCAAAAACAAATGACGTATCAAAGGACTGTAATTTATTGTATGAAACAATATTTAGCACTCCAAGATCCAAGATGATGGGCCATTAAAATTTTGTTTAACTGTTGCACTATGACAGATAAGATTGCAATTTGACGAAATAATATTTAGTACAGTAAGAGTAATCTGAAACATTCCCCAAAATTTTATTTTTAGAAAGATAAATGGCTATCTTCTGGTTATCTATTTTTGGAGATATCTCCAGTATACTATAGGTACATACAGGTACTGTAAAAGAAATGAATTGTCTCGCTGGTCTGGTGGCATAAAATTAGCTTGGGCTATGCGACCAACGCATTTAGCAAGGTCCAGATGATTACCTGTCTAGGAAGGTGAAAATGTCTCACCTTGATAGTGAAAGACTGTACTTTTTAGTTCAAAAACTGCATTTATTTTTCTATATAATCTCCTCTTAGTTCAATACACTTTGTCCAAACATTTCTCTAATAAATGTAATCTATCCCTGAAGTACGATTCTGAAAAGTCTGCAAAATATCCACTTATAGTTGCAATCACCTCTTCGTTTAACCCAAAACATTTTCCAGATACAAATTTCTTTAAATTTTGAAATAGGTGATAGTCAGAGGGAGCCAAATCTGTCGAATAGGGTGAATGTTCCAACAATTCCTACTTCAAATCCTTAAATTTGTCCCTTGCCAAAGTACTTTTGTCGGCCGGTGCATTGTCCTGATTGAACTAGATTTTTTTCTTTTTCAATCCAGTCTTGATCTCACGATTTTTTTAATCAATCTGTTCAAGAAAATGTGCGTAGTATTCTCCAGTTATTATTTTACCCTTTGCAAGGTATTCAATGAAACAAATTAATTTTACATTCTAGAAAACACTAGCTATGACCTTTCGGGCAAATGAAATTGACTTTTTTTAGGTTTTTTTTTTTTGGAACAGAACTACCACCTTCCATCCACTGCTTTGACTGCAGTTTTATCTCAGGTGTGAAACGGTGGGCCTTCCATGGTAATAAACCGGCGCATAAAATCGGTTGGATTCTTTTTAAAACGATCCAAACATTGCTGCGAAATTCGTTGTCTTGTTTGTTTTTGATCAGCGTTTAACAAATGGGGCACCCATCTTACACATAAAGTTTTCATATTTAATTCTTCATGTAAAATGCGCCGTCTGGTATTTAGGCGTCGATTGTTCAGAAACATATTCAGTACTTTCTCGATGTCTTCACCAGTGATTGCACTTTTTGGCCAGAAGATTGTACTCAATTTTCTTTTAAAATTACTGTCGTTTTAACCACTAAATAAAACAGATTGTCGATTGGTCAAGTAACTATCGTTATTACATTAGAGGTTGTATTATACATATTAAAAAAAAATCATTATTATCCAAAATTAAAACATTTTAAAACGGTTATATAAGAACACGTAACCATTGTCAGAAAAAAAAAAACCTAAAGTGGGTGGATTACAGGGTAAATGAAAAATTATTAAAAATAACAACGGCACCCTAATTGACTGCGAAGTCGTGTAAGTGAGAAAAGTGGCCAATTTGTTATCGGCGATGCGAATGGTGCTAGAGACACGTCTAGCCGGTGCGTCTCCTATCCAATTATATGGCAAATTATGACACTTCGCACGACGACGACGGCATCAGAATTTTAGCTTTAAACTAAAGAGGAAAAGGGAGACGTACTCTCCGCATAGTATACGTACTATACTTTCGAAGCTTAGACCTCCTTATATGTATATAGAATATATTGTATGCGTATACGTGAAAGTAATACTTACTCGTAAAATGCATTATACGTGCAGGACACGGTCGTATTTTGCCTTGTACAACAGGCGGTTGTTTACAGATGGGGATGATGGAACAGGCGCCATGTGACTTCATCTCCTGCCCCGGGTAAACTTGTAGATTGCGCATAAATTTCACATCGTGTCGTCTCTTTTGATGCCAAGTCGTCAGCGTCACATGTGCATTGTACATTGCTTTTTTGCGAGTCTTGTAAAGATGAGATCAATATGTCTTACATGCATTTCATTATGTACTGTACTATACTGGGCGTTTATAAAAGCGCTAGCCAATATTAAATTTAAACAAGAAGATTTTTGTTTTACAATTTGACAGATATCAGTAGTATTTTGACAGATACACACATCAAAATAATAAAAAAAAATAGCAGTCAGACACTCAAAATTGTACAATAACAGCTACAATAGTTAAGAGTTTGGAGAAAATATTCTATATTTACAATTTGACAGTAATATTTTGACAGCTAGCCTTGTTGAACTAGTAAAAACAACTGTCTTGATCATTTGACGGCTCTCAAAAAACATATGACGTGTGTAGGTGTTAAGAGTGTTACAATTTGACAGCTGTCAGAAATTTATACATGTTTGTCACACTCAAGATTGTAAACAATAACAAAAATTCAACTGCCGACATTTGAAAAATTACTACTTTTATCATTTGACAGGTGTGAGATTTATATTGTATGTTACGAATGTCAAAATAGAAGCACTTATTCACTTTCATAATTCTATTTGTCTGTAGGAAATTTTTTAGAATTACAAAGAATAAACGCTTTTACTGTTTTACAGCTGTTAAATGTGTTTTGACAGCTACAATAGTTAAGAGTTTGGAGAAAATACTGTATTTACAATTTGACAATAATATTTTGACAGCTAGGCTTGTTAAACTAGTAAAAAAAGAACTGCTTTGATCATTTGACAACTCTCAAAAAACATATGACGTGTGTAGGTGTTAAGAGTGTTACAATTTGACAGCTGTCAGATATTTATACAAGTTTGTTGCACTCAAAATTGTAAACAATAACAAAAATGCAACTGCCAAAATATGAAAAATAACTATTTTTATCATTTGACAGGTGTCAGTATTACCTATATTGTAAGTTACGAGTGTCAAAATAGAAGCAATTATTCACTTTCATAGTTCTGTTTGTCTGTAACTGTAGGAAATTTTTTAGAATGACAAAGAATAAACGATTGAACTATTTTACAGATGTTAAATGTTTTGACAGCTACAATAGTTAAGAGTTTGGAGAAAATACTGTATTTACAATTTGACAATAATATTTTGACAGCTAGGCTTGTTAAACTAGTAAAAAAATAACTGCTTTGATACGATACATATGACGTGTGTAGGTGTTAAGACTGTTACAATGTGACAGCTATCAGAAATTTATACATGATTGTCGCACACAAAATTGTTAACAACAACAGAGTTTACAGTGTTACAGTTAGATATAAACAATATCTGATCACAACAACAATTTGACAACAGCTAGAAAAATTTTAACCGTTATATCCATCAAAAGAGTAAGAAAATAGGATCCTGCTTAGTTTGACAGATTTGCGACATTTCAACGCACTCAAGTGTTAAAATGTACTCGTAATAATAGTTTTTACAATTTAATATTTGTAATTCATATTTTGGTAGCTACGAGGTGTCAAAACGGGAGTAAATATCCGCCTTTATAATTTGACAGTTGTCAAAATGATTTCTAGATACACTCAATTGTAAACAGAAAGGGGATTTTCAATTTTACAGCAGCTAGGTACGTCAGATCAATTTTGCAAGTTCTTATGAAAAGTCGTCAACCATGACTGTTTTTACAGTTTGACAGCTAACAGAAATATTTTGACAATACACGTGTTCTAATCGCAAAAAATAACTGTTTTTAATGTTTGCAAAATGGCCCCAAATGTTGGATTTGTTAAAATGTGTTTTAAGTGTTTTAACAGTTATACAATTAACGATATTTTACTTGTCAAATAGGTAAAAGTTACCAATTGCAGATATATGGAATCGTAAACAATAACTCGTCTTGCAGTTTGACAGCCATTAATAATATTCTAATCAATATATTGAGCAAAATATTAAGAAACAAAGTGTTTTGTAATAGTTTGACAGCTACTAGAAGGTTTATAATACCTGCCATTGTTGAAACTATCAAAACTAAAAAATAAAACATTTTATTACAATTCGACAATTGTCAGAAATAATTCGGCAGTTACTGTTAAATAGAAAAAAAAAGAAAATATGTTGCTGCTTCAAAGGTGTTGGAATTCTTTAAAACATGGATGTTTTACAATATTATAGTTGAATATACTGAATCGACACTGATCGATTTTAAAGTTTGACAGTCGTTTGACAGGTTTTGACAGGTTACTCATATAAAGTCCGCCAAAACAGTGGGAAATAAATGCTGTTATAGTTTGACAGCTTCCATAAACAGAAACAATAAATGTTTTCGTGATTTGACAGCTGTCAATGTTTTTTGGTAATGATGACTGTTGTCGTTTAACAGCTACAGTGGTCTATCTATCTTTTGACAGCAAATATTTTAAGAGTTGCATTTGTGAGAACTATTTCCACAGTTCGACAACTGTCAAAAATATTTTAATTGTTACACCCAATAAAACAGGAATAAAAATTATGATGTCTGCAACTGTAAGTGTTACATCTGCGCTAAAACAGCAAGAAGAGTTTCACAGTGGTTGGGGAAACTATAACCACTGCGAATGTTGAAACTGTTAAAAGATGATTTGACACTCAAAATCACGAAAAATAACTAGATGAATTTTGACAGCTGTCAGAACTATTTTGATAGTTACATATACCAACATAGGAAACAATAATTGGTTTTGTAATTAGACAGCTGGCGGTGGTTTTTGGTAATGCTACCTGATGTGTTTTGACAGCTATAATAATAAAATTGCATATGCGTGTACTGTTGTCCAAGATAAATAATATAAATTGACATATCTCAGAAATATTTTGACAGTAAGCTCTACTGAAACCATAAAAAGTAACAGTTATTTTGATAATTTGACAGTTTTTTTCCTCTTCAGATATACAATATATTTTTTGAATAGAAATAACAATCGTCGAAATTTGCATTAACTGAATGTTTATCCATAGTCTTTATAGTCGGAATAGAGGGAAACAGAAATAATCCTAAAAGCTACATCCAGAAATGTATCGCACAAATATTCGAACACGTAGTGGACATGTTACAGAGGAAACCAGAATGAAAGAAAAGAAATTGTATAGATGTCCAAGAGTTCTTTAACAGGATAGTATTGACACGCAACTACCTCGAGATATCACTTTCAGAATGCATACAGTCCTAGGCATTGATAGACGTACACGTCGGTCGGTCGAATATGTGTGTGCGGTGGATTCGTATGTCGGATGTGAGGGACACGGTATTGTGGCGCCAGTATCGGGACCGACCGTTCTTTCCCAGCCCCGTGTGAGGTGTTTCGCTTTTACATAAACCAGATGACCGAAAAGATCGACGCGTTGTAGTCGAGAATTGAAAGTCCTATCCTAAAAGTCACCGAACGCTACTACCACTTCGGCGTGGTCTGTTATTAACCGTATCTCTCTAACCATTAGGAGATTTTTATATTATGAATTTAAATAGATGAATATTAATAGATTAACGAAAAATTGTGAAATAGGAATATTAATAATTAAATATATGATGTCCAGGAAATGTGAAACATATTTAATTTTAACTTTTAATTTATAGAAAATATAATTATGTTTCAAGTGCTGACGAAAATAGATTATTTAGAAGAAAAGCAGAGCAATTGTAGCTTGTTTTATAACTGCTACACACTGCCCTTCTTGAGGCGATAAAGGGAATAAGAGGGTGGGATCATTTTTTAAGTCAATCTCTCTTCCACAACATCTCAATTTTCCTCAAATCTGAGAAATTGTTCTAGGATATTATAATTCGAAATATTGTTCCAAAATTTAGACAGCGAAACATAAATATATTGAGGGTTGTTCCAGGGTGTTATAGTTGTTTTGAATATTATTTCAAGGTTTCTTTTGTGTTCTACGATGCACTTATTTTTGCCTTTGAAATTTTGAGAATTGTTCCTATTGTTGAGTTAATCGATATGATCCAGAACCGATTAAGACATGTCCTTGGCCGCTCACTTTACCTCTCAAGTTTCCCAACTTTTAAGTTTCTACCAGAAATATTTTATTTGTTTTTGAAAATTGAAAATTTTCAGGAGTTGGTCCAGTTTGTGCCAAAATTTCAACTAGCCAGCTCAGCGACGACAAAAACATTGCCTAGGTCAAAAGCTGGCTTGATCCTGATGTTCAGTACGCGTAGGGACTGCAAAAGCAAGATCTGTCGATCCTTTTGGCTTGAAGAATTTTCAGGAGGAGTTGTCAAAAAAGTTACCACAGGCATAGCTGACTTGGGGCGGCCAAGCATTCATGGCTACGTCGTTTTTTGATCATCTGATGTCGGCTCTTCCTATCATTGCCTTCATAACATAAATTACTGGAAAAAAGCAACATTTAATTGGACCCCAAGATTGAAATTGAAATTTTGAGAGTTGTTTCAACTAGTTCTAAGTGTATTGTACGATTTAAAGTCTTAATCTTCTACCAGAAATAATTCGTGCAATAATTTACACTTTTTCAAAAGTTCAACTTTTGGGAGTAGTTGATCAATTTAAGTAAAGCAGAGGAAAATTTTCTAAATAATAAATATATTCTAAGATTTATATTTTCGTAAAAAAGGGGAAAGCGATGGTGAAGGAGGGGGGTTGGTAAAATTTTATTTTTTCCATATATCTTTTAAACTATCTCTTTAAAAAAATATAGCAAGACAACAAAATTTTATCAGTCCACCCCCCTCTTCCCTTTTTGAAGAGTGGAAATTTCCGTTTTTCCGGAATATTAATTAAATTTTTCATATTCTAGCTTTATTCAACACTTTTTCAAAATAATATGACCACTACTACTGAAAAAAAGAAACAGAAATTCGTTTTTAAACTCAGTGCTTTCCTAACCCCCTCAATAAGAGATTTTTTTTTTAATGTGTGGTGGGTGCTTAGTTGCAGTGACTCCGTAAGCTGTATTACTTGTCTGGCTATCACTGCAACTCTTGCGGTGTAGTTTAGTGTGTGTAAGTTGTGTTTAAATGGCTTTGTGACAGCATCATATCGCCTTTTATGATGCAAGTCGATCCGGGATTAAACTCTCTGAAAAAATGTCACCGTCCCTCCAGAGAATTGAACCCCGGCACCTATCGTCCTCTCACGACAATAGTCAGCCGCCTAACCACTGCGGCCATCGACCCGTTGTTCCAGATTATTCTAGTTCAAAACATTATTCCAGGATCTAGTTAGCTAAGCATGATTAGTTAGACAGATTTGACAAAAAGAAAAAAAAATGTGCCAAACCCATCGATCGCCACTTCTTTTAGGAAAATAAAATTTGTAAGAGTTGCTCCAGATTGTGGTAGTTGTACTAAATTTTGTTCCAAAGCAATTTTTCGAAATTTGAAAGTTGTTCCAGGTTGTTTTAGGTTTGGTCTACATTGTTTGGATACCTATTTAAAGTACTTATTGATCGCTGATGTCAAACGAACTGACGACCTAATAAAAAGGTTTATTTTTATAATGGTTTTTATGTGTTTTTAAAATTACGAAATTCTGGCATATATTTAACTTGCATCAAAACTCAATTACAATATTTTTTTACTACTTTTTGTTACTTCAGAACATTATCTCTTCGGGGATCTCCTTTTCTTGCAGCTTCACTTCCTCATGGGATTTCCTTCTGGCGTTCTTTGAGTGTTGATGGAATGGCTTCTTGGAGTCCTCTGGGTAAATCTCCTTCACCGATGAATATCTGAAATCAGAAAATTAGAATGAGGTATTAGTGTTGAGTTTTATTACCACATCACGTTAGCCGGAGTGTCTCCATCGATAAAGACATGTCCATCATGGGCTTGAATGAGGGCTGGCAAAATTTTATTTTCGCGTTATATCATTCCATTTCATAAATATAGCAAGAAAATAATATTTTTTACCTCTCCCCCATAACTTTTTGAACATAAATTTTTAAATCTATTCCTGGTCATTTTATGCTGATTTTGCAGGGGGCTGGGAGGGGCTGGCAAGCATCAAAACATAGTTCTAAGATTTAGAAATCGAAATTTCCTTTTTCTAATTTTTTTATACAGATAGAATAATAAATTTTAGAATAATATTCCGAAAAACTAGGAAAAACAAAATTTGTTTTAAAGCGGAGTGCCTCCACCACCCCCTTTTTTTAAATAAAAATTTTGTTGTTCAAAATTGTTCCGAATATTATTTTAAAGTGTTAGAAATCTACCTTCAAGAAATAGTTGAGTTTGCGTCGTTTATTAATAACTAGAGATGAGAAAGTACACTCAAAGAAAAATGAAATGGGACAGTTAGGATAAGGCAAGGGTAAAATAGTATTTTAGGTATTAGTGCATTGCACGGCGTGTGCGGGGGTGTTGTAACTGTCTCATGTCTTTTTTATCTATGTAAGTTTGACTATTTCTGAGTCGTTTTAGTTTTTATAAATTCTGTCTAAATGACATTTTTAGTTTTCACTGCACAAAATTTTAAACGAAATAAAATAAAACATGTTACCACCACCCCTAACAAGTTCAATTAAACGTTACCAAAAAAATCAGAAAATGTCTATAAAGCAAAAGAGTGCAATGAAAATAGATCAAGCATTAGAAGAGTACCACGTGGTTTCGATCTATCCGATCTCGTCAGCGATGCCCCAAATGCAAGACCCAATTTCATCGCAACTCGTCAACCTAATCGTATAATACTTGCAACCATGGAGTAATTATAACCCTATGCCTTCTAGTTGCCAGAAAATAAAATTATAAAATATGCTTCTATTTTAAACAATTCTTTAATTTTAATTATAAAAAAAGTTTGTACAAAAAAAACGATAAAAATTTTAAACGACTATGTTAGGCTCGTGTAAAAAAATGCAAGAATTACAAGAATGTCTATTAAAAACAAATCCGAGGACTTCATCTCCTTCTACAAACCGTAAAATCCTATTTAATTCATTATTGTTTGTTATTCTGTTGTGATGTTCCACGAACAGCCCTTAAGTATTTTATTATTGAGCAGAGTTGACGCGATACACACTTCACAACTGTTCTATATTTATAAACAATGCAACGAAATCGTGGGAAAAAAGCGGGTCCCGTTCAGAGGGGCCCGGAATATTCCTGTACATAAAGTAGATAAGGTGCTTAATATATCTACAATATGCCCTCCTTACCGAAAATGACTTAAGTTATATAGCGGCAGGTTTCTTTTTTTATCAGCTTGTGTTAGTGTAATGTGGGTCTAGTTTAATGGTGAGAACTCTAAGAATCTCGCGCCTGTGTGTATATTAATATTTCGCCCTAATCTAAATAACTAATAGCGGAAGATATGTATTAGGAATGCAAGGTTTAAGAGATTTCGGAAATATTTTAAATTAATACAAACTCACGTCCGTTTAATCGGCGTAGTTGCAGTAGCTCTATATAACAAACACAATTATGTATTACTAGATTTCAGGCCTTAATTCTTGACACTAACCATCAGGCCCGTGTCATTTTTATCTCTGTGTACTCTATATTGGGTGCCCCGACGTAAAAAAAGGATTGCTTTGTTCGGTTGTCGTGGTTCTCGGTATTCTAAATTGTTACACATTATAAGGGGGGTATTTTATGATATAATTAATGTGTTAGTTGGTTGAATGTATGTAGTATTCAATCTTTTTCTGTCGCGATAGTGTTGGTAGTGTTTCCGATAAGATTTCCTGAAAGGAAAAAAAAGGTGTATTTTCCATGTAGTTGTCATGTTTTTAATAAGTAATGTTTGATATATTTTTAATTAATGTTTTCTAAATAAAACCTCACTTTTAAATGGTGTGTTAATTAGGATTTGTTAAAGTTATAAACTTCCGAATCCGAATGCATCAAAATGTTTTTAGCTGAACTCTTGAACTTGTAATAAATTGGTAATAAAGGACTTGAATGTTGGCATAATAAAGAGAGTTATTGCAACTGCGCCATCATTAATGAAAGTTCCTTTAAATTGACAGTTGCGTTTGAGGTTAGGTTTACATGCAAGGTAAGAGTCACTTAACCTCAACTATCCAAAATGGTAGGTTCTGCTGTCAAAGTAAAGGCAACTTTAAATAAAGTTCCGAGTTCCCTTATTTAAATTAAATACAGGCGGCATGTATTTTAATAACGGCATACCTTTAAATTTTAATGAAATGCGCAACCACACTTGTCAAAACAAAGGATTCTTTTAACAAAGGATCCGTTAACGTAGTTTGCAATAACTCTCTAATATCTGGAACAGGATGTGGGTTCAAATTCATACTTGCCGAACACCTTTCACGTGTAGTGGTACGCTCCTTTCACACGCTACGGATTCGAGGAGGCCGTACGGCAGATCGTCCGTACGGAGGTAATTGCTATCCACTTCAGACGAGACGGTCGCCGCACTCATTTTCAATCGTGTTGTGGTGGACGTATAAACTGTATTATGGAGCGAAATCAAGTTATTGCATTATGGTTACTCCACCGTCTAAGGAAGACAAAAAGGTGATTTCTCCTTTTTGGGGGAGGGGATCGACTGTTTTGGTGATATAGTCTTGGGTTTGCTTGTGTAGGTAGCAAGGATTGTAGAGGTTGGTTATGAAACGGAGGGGGTTGTGGAAATGAAGGGTGGGATAGATGGAAAGAGTGATAATTATGCTGCGAGTATTGTGGAGGATGGACAGTACCCCTTTTTCTTTCGTTTAGATTAGATATCACTTGCAGAACTCCCATCTGGAACTGAAGAATATCCTCTGCATTAACATTTTTTAAATGGGGTAGCAAACTTTCGAAAAAGGACATGATAGGGTTAGTTTTTTCCAGTTCTTTAGGCTCTAGTGCCTTTAAAATCCTTAGCTCCACCTCATCAACTTTCCTATGCTTCCTGGATTGTGTTGCAGGTTTTTTGAAAATTGTAGGATTGGTTGCTTCAATTTCTGTCGCTAGTGGGTTTCTCACCCTGTGGAGAACAACATTGTTTTCAACCTCTACACTATCGTCATCTTCACATAAACTATTAGATGTCTCCCGTTCTGCATACAGCTTTTTGGCTGCAGATCCGCTGGATTTGCTCTCTTTCATTTTCTTTAGTGATTTTTCAAAAGCATCTCTTAGATTCGTCTATTTTCTAACGACTTCCTTACCTAAGAAAAAAAAATATCCAACAAAACGTACGCCGATGTGAACTATTAAATTGAAAATTTAAAAAAACCTTAAGCAATAAAACTGAAAGTTAATTTTTGCTTTCAGGTTATTAACTCTTAGTCGTAAATGAACTTAGTGACTTATAACCCGCAATACTTTATTTTAGATATTTGGCAAGCGGTTGTACATTCACGGATTTGCACTATTCATACAGGATGGGTACTTCTACTGTAAGCAAGATCGTAAAAGATGTATGCCAAGTAATTTGGTCAACCATGCATTTGGAGTGTATTCCAATTCCAACAAAGGAATCATGGGAAACTATTGCTTCAGATTTTGAAACCACTGCCAATTTCCCTCACTATATTCGAGCAGTAGATGTCCTTTTGAAAGTGGTTCTATGTACTACAACTACAAGGAATACTACTCAGTGGTGTTAATGGCGGTCGCGGATTCAAAATACCGGTTCACTGTTATTCAAATAGGAAGTTACGGTAAAAACTGTCATTCGTCTATTTTTAAGCAATCCACTTTGTGGAAATCTATTGAAACAGGGTCCCAACAACTCCCTGAAGAAAAATGTCTATCAGGAACAGAGAGCCCAAAGGTGCCATACTTTTTAGTTGGCGATGCAGCTTTTGGACTGCATAAGCATTTGTTGCGCCCATTTGGGGGTAGACACCTAACAGTTGAGAAGAAAGTGTTCAACTATCGGTTATGTCGAGCCAGAAGATATGTTGAATGTGCTTTTGAAATACTTATTAATAAATGGCGAATCTTCCATCGGGCTCTCAATGTGCAACCAAATTTTGCAACCGATATAATAAAAGCCTATGTTGTAAGCCTATGGCTACATAGTTGAGGATACTACATCGATCGCAGGGCTTGAGGTCATTACTGGAGAACCCAGAACCCGAGGAGGTCTATCTGCTAACAATGTCAGGAAAATAATGTGCGCATATTTCACCTCAAGTGCTGGTAGTGTACCCTAGCAAATGGCCAAAATATAAGTTTCAATAAGGGTTTCAAGAAATCTATTGCCCATAATAGTTGAATTTTACATATTTTAGTGCTGTAATTTTGTCTCGCATTACCTTGCATTTCAAAATTTAATATAGTTTTTATTGTAGCTTTAAATAAAAAAAAAACCTTGCAGTACTTACCAAATGCGTTTTTTAGCGTTTTTGCGTTTAGCTTCAAGCTCCTCAAATTCGCTATTTAGTTCAATACAGACTTCATTCCATGTGTTTCTAGTTAAATTTCTGTCTTTGTAATTGTCTAAGGTTTTATCTCAAAGGACAGGTCTAGCTTCGACCAACGTAATGAGAACCTCGCTATCAATATTAATATTACTCATGCTCATTTCAAAGAAATCTCGAGAGACAAAAAGATTTAAAAAGGACAACAATCTCACTGAGTAGCTCCGTACGATTGAATGTCCGTAGCGTGTGAAGGCACGCATTAAGTCACGTAGGCTACTGTGTTCTCGGAAACGGCACCGCAGCCGTCTGTTGCATGGCAGTGGACGGTAGCTCGACGGTGATTTTACCGCACGGCGACTAGTCCGTATCATGTGAAAGATACAATGCAATTGCTTACGCCACTAATGGACTGTCTCCGTACGGCAGATCCTCCGTACGGACGAATCCGTAGCGTGTGAAAGAAGCTGTAGTTGCAGTCTAAAGACCATGTTTTATGGTAAATGGTGTGTTGTTGTATGTAATTATCATTATGATTATTTAAACCTGTGATAAATTAAATAAATCAAATGAGGCAGAGAATCCATTCATGATGGTCCAAAGCGTAGAATGCCTCTAGAAGCACCAATTGAATAATAATAATAATATTTATTGTCGCAGATTTAAAAAACAACAAATATCGATATTGGCAAGTATACAGGGTGGGCCACTTAAAATGATGCACTAGAATTACGGTCAAGCTAAATAAAAATTTAAAAATCCGACCAGGTAAACTGATAATGTTCGATGAGGAGCACATTTTAATAACAATGTAAATTTTATAACCTTATTCACGATGACGTCACGCCGAAATCAATTTGCATTTTATTAAATCGCATATTTATGTTTTCTGTCACTGTATTGTAAGAAGATGGTATTTCTAACACATCACAATCACTTATATAATATTTTATCCAACTGTGTTTGTAATAACAAAGAATGAAATTTGATTATTTAAATTTCGCGGGTTCGAATTTTCAAGCCTAGTTTACCGAAACTTTACGTAACGCATGTTAATGTGTATGACATTTCTCAGATTTGACTTAAATCACTACATATTCTGCCATTTGCTTATCTAATAATAGCTATTTGAACATATTTCCCATACAAGTACTACTTGCGCATCTAATGCAAGTTGATCAATAAGTCAATCATTCAGCACCAAATTATTGTTTCTACATAAGTTAAACATTAAAATTTCCATGCTGTCAGTATTGCAGTAAGTTTCTAAAACTATCTATTCAATCAATTGTAATATAATTATTAAGCCAATCTAACAAACATTTTAGCTGAAATAAGGTTACTAATAGGAATAAAAAAGAATACACCGTCAAACATAATAAGACAGTAGACAGAAAAGACACAAAACGAATAATTAATTTTGAATGTTTGTCAGTTGTCAAGTGATATTTAATGACAGCCACGTCAGAACTCTATAGTACTCTATAGTATAGATACAGTAATAATTCATAAAAACTACATATCAACAAAATCATTCACTAAAAATTCGTCTACAGTCTAAAATGCCTTGGAGATGAGATAGTTCTTCAGAATGATTTTAAAGTGAGCAAAAGGAAGCTGTCTAACATTACTTGGCAACGCATTAACGAATTTTATTGCGTAATAATTCACCCCATCCATTGATTTAGATAGGCGAAGGTAATTTAACCTAATATCACTTCCACGGCGTATATTATATTCGTGGTATTCACCATTGCAAGTGTACCTGTTGATATTTTTCTTTATAAACAGTAAGCACTCTAAGATAAATAAACAGGGAGTAGTTAATATTTTAAGTTGACTAAAGTACAACCGGCAATCATCTCTATATCCTAAACCCGCTAACAATCGAACACATCGCCGATGAACACCAAAAACTTTAGCCAAATGAGACGAATGACCCCAGTTTAAAATTGCGTAAGACATGTTAGACTGAAACAGTGCGTAATAGACCTGAATCAGGTACTGCGGCGATAACCTGTCCGCAAGTGATCTAATAAGAAAAGTCAGCTTAGACAATTTAGCACAAAGTAAATCAATATGAGGTTCCCAAGTTAATTTGCTGTCGACACAAGTCCCTAAGAAAGTTACCGTACCATTCGCAATCTCATTGTCCTGCTGACGAAGACTAAAAAGCAGTGACTGGGATTTTGTCGAATTTAAAGTTAAGCCATTAGCCAAAAACCAATCCTCAACGCTATTCTCACAATCCGCAACACACCTACCCAATTCATTGATACACTCACTAGAATATATTACCGTGGTGTCATCCGCAAAGAGAACGAAATCGGAACGAGGATTGCAGTGAGGAAGGTCGTTAACGTAAATAAGAAATAAACAGGGACCGAGGACAGAGCCCTGTGGTACTCCATACGTCAATTCACGCATGCCAGATATACATTCGCCAATGCTAACACATTGGAATCGATGGGTAAGAAACGAGTGAAGAAGCGCAATACTGTCAACCGCAAAATTATAAAATCTTAATTTTTCAATAAGAATTGAGAAGAAAACATTGCCTGTGTGTTTTTCTTATTATTAAAATTTGCTAATATTTGATTTGTGAAGCTGTTAATTGCTAATGTTGTAGATAATTTATTACGAAAGCCAAATTGTGAGGGGCTATATAGTGAATTTGTCTCGAGGTAATGTCTATTTGGTTCTTAAGAACCTTTTCAAAAATTTTTGAGTGTTAGAGTGCGATGTTAGAGAAATAGGTCGATAATTGCTTGGATCTCTATTATCACCACTCTTGAAAATCGGGACGACAGCAGATATTTTAAAAGACTTGGGATAGTAGCTGTGCATAACACATTGATTTATTAACTTAGTCAGCGGATAAATTATAATATTTTTAATCGTATTCAAAATTTTGGAATTAACACCAAAAATATCAGAAGTACGAGAGTTTTTAATATTTGTGATAATATCACGAATTTCTGCGAAAGATACTTCCCGGAATTTGAAAAAATCAGTACGCGGATTTTTTAAAAAGCTAAGTGGATCTGAATTCGTAGATGGTAGACAACTAACAGTCATCTCAGCAACATTCACGAAAAAGTCATTGAACGACTCCGCACTCACAGAACCCATTTCATGTGAGGAATTACTTCTTCTTGTATGATTAACTATATTCCACAGAGCCGATGGTTTGTGTTTGTGGTTTAGGAAAAATGCATCATATGCCTCAACTTTAGTCTGTTTCAATTTAGATCTGTAATTAGTACGCAAACCCTTGATTACATCATTCGATATAATGTCAGGATACCTACTTCCAAAATGTGTAAAAAAACTTAATTTATTACGCAATTGAGCCAAGTCATTATTGAACCATTTAATATGGGGATTTTGGGAATTTATTACTTTAGTTTTTGGTGGAAAACAACTCTCAATTGCGTTGGAGATAGTATTCATAAACAGATCAGTTTTCTCATCCAAATCCAAATTCGAATCAGTGACAAAAAGCCAACTAACATTCTCCAAGACATTATACAGGTTAAATAAGCCTATTTGCGTAATAGGTCTAAAGCTAGTACGTTGTTCACAAGTAGCTTTTCTATCTCCCAATACTTTCAATATAAGACCCGCATGATCAGAAGTAATATGATCATTTCTACTGATGTCGAGTAGAGTATCGTCAATATTTGTAAAAAAATTGTCTAAACAAGATTTTTTACGTGTAGGTTCAAAATTCAATTGACTCATATTGTAAGAAGCAAACAAATCACATAACAACTTAGCCTCCGGATCCGGTGTACCAAACTTAACATTGAAATCACCGGCAACAATTACATCCTTACCGAACAGACGATCCAACAATCTAGACAGGTGGTGCATAAAAATACCAAAATCTCCATCTGGAGATCTGTATACACTAATAATATAAATAACTACCATACTTTATACCTGCCACCTCAATATGAACCTCACTGCAGTAAGTTTGAACATCTAGAGCTGAGACTGGCAGATCAAACCTAGCAAATATACATACACCACCATGCCTCCTTAGAGATCTGCAATATCTAGATACAAGTTCGTATCCATCGACAATTGTATTAGTTAATTGTTCGTCAGTGAGCCAGTGTTCATTAATACAAATAAAATCAATGACATTCTGAGCCGCTTTCGGGTATGATATTTCACGCTCCGGTTGTACTCCGATAGCGTGGTACTCCAAACAGCTATAAGCCGAACGTGATTTGCTGTTTGAGAGAAGTGACAGCTGATCCTGCGTAAACAAAACATTGGAGCGTGAAGCACCAAAAAATCGGTAGGTGCTTCAGGGGAAAGGGACGAGGAAATTGGTGCAGTACCGAAGCATGAAACTCGTGATACCCGAACGCGCACAAATCTGACTGGAGTGCTCCGGAGTAACTCGGGAGTACTCCAACAGTTGTACCCGAAAGCGGCTCTGCTTAACCAATAGTTCAAGTTCAATTAATTTGTTATTCAAAGACTGAGTATTAATATGAAAGACACTACAATAAGCACTACTTAGCGTACGTCTAAAAAACTACCACGCACATTGACTGTATTCCGATCTTCATCCAAACCATCGGATATTCGCAACGAACCGGGCAGCTCCGCAGAAGACCACGGGTCCAGTGGACCACCCGAAGTGTGCACCAAAGGTACCACATCCGCCACACCATCAGAACCCATTACGCAAACATGCATCAGGTAAATAACAATATTTGCGCGCTTCAAAATTTGAAATATTGGCGGCAATTTCAAAAAAAGTTGTTGATCTCATTTGTTATTAAAATCGATCACATTTCATATAGCTATACGTTAAAAAATTAGCTGTTTCAGAAATTTACAATAAAAATACCACATTCCATTTAGATAAATGCAAATTGATTTCGATATGACGTCATGATGGATGGTATATAATCCACGTTTTTATTAAAATGTGCTTCTTATTTAGTTTGGTCATAATTTCAATGCATCATTTTAAGTGGCCCACCCTGTATATAAATAGAAAACACAACAATAGAAACATAGTTATGGTAAAAACATGAAGACGTCTGTGACATAAGTAATAAAATATACTCCAGATGCCTACGGACATATCAGCAAAAAAAAAAAATCGTGACTACTGTAAATAATCTCTAACATTGTAAAAACATTTAGATATGAAATATTCTTTCAAGCGTTTTTTAAATATTGATAGAGAATCAGAAGATTTAATATAACATGGTAACTTGTTAAAAATTTTACTACACATAAATAAAGGACTTTTCTCGAACAGTGAAAGAAACAATAATGGATGAGATAATAAACTATTACTAATAAATGTAGTTTTACAAGACTCTCTACCATTAACGTTGAATATAATTCACAATATCTTCTTCTGAGTTATGGATACCCTGGTAGCCATAGAAAGATGATCCCAAAACATCGAACCATATCTAATATGACAAGACTGGTAATAAGCAATAACAGTATCAACACTAGAACAATTCTTTAATCGGCGAATAGCATGAGTTGTACTATTGAGTTTATTGCATAATTGAGAGATATGGCTAGACCACAAGTCGTTATCCACTGCACAGCCAAAAACTTTGAATGAGGAGATAATGGTAAAGATCGACTATTGAAACTACCACTGAGGTATCATCAGCAAATTGTGTTACGCTACTAACAGGAAAAGAAGAGGGTAAATCATTAACGAATATTAAGAAAAGTAAAGGTACAAGAATGGAACCTTGAGGCATTCCACGTTTTACACCTGTAGGCTTAGAAATAGAAGAATGGCTTCCAGAATGATGATTCACAACAACTACTTGACTTCTGTCAGATATGTAAATATGATCTAACCCAATCAAGACAAACCCCACGTACACCAGAGCAATAAAGTTTATCACGCAATAAATAATGATCCTCTCTGTCAAATCCATGTGAAAGATCAAAGTAAATTTCACTCACACAATTTCCTCTATCAATATTTATATAAATATAATTTAACGACTTAAAAATGGCATTACTAATAGACTTAGATTGAATAAAACCAAACTGATTACAACTTAAAACTAAAGAAGCCCTAAAAAACTGGACCAATTTTAGTCCTTTTTTTATCTAAAAAGAAAGAAGCCAAGTAAAAATGACACATTGACTAATTTGGTTAAGGGATAAGCATGAAATTCAGCTACATGTACAGTGACCTTCAAAGGTATTCGGACACGACTAGATAGAGAAACACATTGCGCTCAATACTTTATTCCAAAGAGCCGCAGGCCCAGCTTACTACCTGCTAATTGTAATCGTAGTTTGTCGCTCTTACAATACCATTGCATTATATACATAGATGCATATGCGTAAACATAGCATGAATTAAAATATTAGAATTAAGGAATTCAATCTTCTGTAGCGTTAAGTTAGTGAAATAGTTGTTTTAATCACAAATACTATTTGAATTGTGCGTTTTAGTAAAAATTTTCTAGCAAATTGCTTACGATATTTATTGGTAGTTTTCACTCTTTTGATTTTTCGCGAAACTGTTTGCAAACATTTTAAAAACAATTCAGATTTAGATACGTCGAAAAGCTTGAAAATAACATAATCAAAACACCGTTTATGTCTTCTTCGTTATAGGAGTTTGCAACAGAATTTCAATGTATTCGAGTTGGAAGCTCACGACCGATTCTGTTCAACAGATTTGCTTACAAGGCGGGAAGCCATAATAAAATAATAGTTAAAAAATGGCAGAGCTACATAACAAATATTACGATGAAAGACCTCATGTTCGTTTTAACCGTAAGCTGTTTTATCTTTACGAAAAAAATACTACGACAATTTTGAAAAAATGTGTATTTAAATGCACATCATACATACAATCCTAAAATTTGTATAACATCTCCTATAAAATATCACATACAAAACCATCAACAATCGGAACAGTTCCAGTATGAACGCATGTTTTGGCTTTCAGCAGCTATTAATTAATCCAAACGAGATATAAATTAGATTGAGACTCTCATAGACGTCAACCTCTCTAATCTATTGATAGACCCTCACGAGGGTATGTGGCGTCAGCGGAACTGTGCCATTAGAGCACCCACCCGGACAGAATCCGAGTGTCAAAACAAAAAGAGATCTGACGAATACAAGAGGTGTAGAGGTACATCTCGCACTAAAGTATACCTCGTTGCATCGAAACAAAATTTGAGTTTGAACTAGCATTCATATCAGATAGATCCTATTGTAAATTGGAAAAAAACTAGTAGAATCTATCGATTTGTCTTTAGAATTATGTCGTTGAAAATGAAACTTCATTGCAATAAAGTTAAAATCGGTAGATTCCACTATTACATCTAACAAAATAATTTTAAAATAAGATGCATTTGCATAGGATGCTGACAATTTGTCGCAAGCTCGAATCTTCTGTAGAGATCCATCTACCGAAGCATCAACAGCAAGAAAGCAGACAAAACATAAGTAGCTGTCATCCCGGACAAATCACAGTATGCGGCCAAAATATCTGCTCGTTTGCAAGACGATAGTAGATATACAACAAGCGATTAATACCAAAATAATCCAAACCACCTCTATGAAGATTAGAGCAAACATACCATTCCGACCAGTAGCCAACACGAAACGACTTACCAAACCATCAACAGTAAGACAAAGATCTCCTTAAGTAATTTAACACTTATCCCAAGACGTGGACCAACATTCAACGCAATACCCAAACTTTCGATATCAATCGACCTACCAAACCATCAACAATAAGAACAGTTCTAATATGAACGCTTTTTTTGGCATTCTACAGCCATTAATTAATACAAACGGGATATACATTAGATTGAGACTGTCCCTTTTGAGACTCTCACGGACGTCAAACCTCTCTAATTGGTTGATAGACCCTCACGAGGATATGTGGCGTCAGCGGAACTATGCCATTAGAGCACCCACCCGGACAGAATCCGAGTGTCAACACAAAGAGAGAGAATTTGACGAACAAAAGAGCTGTAGAGGGACAACTCGCACTAACGTACACCTCGTTGCATCAAAGCAAAATTTTAGTTCAAACTAGCGTTCATATTAGGTAGTACCTACTATTACACCGCAGCCATCATCTCCAGTAATAATGCGATTCGAAAATTAACCACCTTCTTCGTTGTATCGTCGGAGAAACACAACCGTCTCTATAGATGTTACCTCTACCGTTGTCGACGGTCAACTGAACCGCTATTCAACGTCATGCGCGAGTTTGTCGACCTTAGGTCGTTAAAATGTTATTGTGACGTCAATGTGACGTCTACCGGAAATTATAAAAATGTCATTAAGTCTGTATTATTGTTATTTCGTAATGATGTCATTTTATAATGTATAGGGTAATTAAAAGTAAATAGAAAGAATAAATAATGTTCTATTCTAGAAAAAGGGAGCGATATACAGGGTGTTTCAATAGTGCGGTGTCGGTCGGTATCTCGATACCTGTAGATAGATAAAAAAACTTTTAAAACGAAACTTCTTTCATTCTTAAAGGGGGCGATAGCTTAAAATTGCCTTCGTTTATACAGGGTGTTACGTTTATACAGCCTTTAAAATGCAAAAATGCATATGACAGGAATGTCAGCGGTTCTTTAGTCTTACTATTATAATCTTGTTTCTCTGTCGTTCACTATTTTGGTGTCAAATAACGTTCGACTGCCCTCTAAAAAATTAAACAAGGAATATGTTATTGAATAATTCAAGTTTAACACTGTCTGTGAGAAGTTAACCTCCACGTTTTCTATATTTTTGAAATATTGAAAATTGTTTCAGTTTGTTCTAGGTTTGTTGTAAAATTTTTGAAAAATAATATAAAAACGGAAAATAAAATTTGCCAACCTCCTGTTTAGAAGTTTAGTCCTCTATCATGTCTTCTAGCAGTCTAAAACTTTGGAACAACATAAAGCAAATCTAGAACAAACTTGAACGGCTTGCAAAATTTACTTCACGTAGACTAAGTTCGTTTTTCTTCATTATTTCATGAATTATGCATGAGTAAGGTGGAAGGCTAAAATTCTCAATTATTTTATGAATTAGTCATGGTAGAAGAATAATGAAAATTCTTGAAAAAGGAGGGTGGAGGAAGAGTTGTTACCCTTTTTTCGCCATATCTTTTGAAAGAGGTAATTCTAAAGCTAACTTCATACAAGCTGGATATTCGCTATTAAGAAAATTCGTAGAGGAACTAGAAGAATAGCTTTCGCACTCAAGAATTTCAATTTTCCAAAATTTCAGAAACAGAATATTCTAAGAAGAAAGTACGGCAGGACAAGAAGTTGCTTGTTTGCAATTGATTTTGAAGGTTCACTTTATTGCCAGTGTTGAAACATAGTCTTTGCATTAATAATTCCCTAGTGTACAAAAGAAACACATTTGCATCAAGAAATAAATTTTTACTACGTAATAACATTAACTTTAAAACAAATTGGTACATCAAAGACATTTGAATTATTGCTGAAATATTTAATTTTTCCTTATTTCATATTTTCCTACGGCGTCATCGTATGGTGAGGCTATGAAGTTATATATATTGATTATAGAAAACTGTTATCTCAACTTCGGTACATTATCGAGTAAAACATATTTGTAGCTACTCACAAACAAATGGACATGTTGGAGTGTCAGTCCTAGTAATCATTACAAAATCATCGAAAATTAAATTAAAGATTTATCGTTATCTTCCATTATTATTAAATGTTCAAATGTGTTGTATAGTGGTGCCACCTATACAGCATAACTAATAATCGTCAAATACAGTTTCCGTAGTTATCTTCGTGCAGGTTAGATATAATCGTATGCCGAAAATACTGCACTCCGTTAAGAGATGGCGCCAACAGTCAGGAATTAATTTCAATTTTAAATACTATAATATCAATGTATTTTAATCATAGTTTAATAATATCTATATTTAATATTATTATCATTTTATTAATTTAAATATATTTAAAAATATTTTGAATTAATATTGATAAAACTAGTTTCACTTTCATCCTAAAGATGTCTCTAGTCGGTAATTTATTCGTATAAAACAGCTTTAAACGTAATATACGCCGCGATTACGAAATCTTTCAATAAACAATAACAATAAATAATATTAATACGATTTATTCTTTATTACCCTCATTAGAAATTATTACCGATATGAAACTAGCTCTAATACGCCAATAAAGACTTAAAGGAACGCTACATTATCGACGACTGTCGACATTATTGCACATTTTGATTACCCGAGTGAAATATTTTAATGTTCTATTCCAAGACGTTTACGGGTCGTACATGAAATCGTTAGAAAATTAATAAAATGACTGGACGGCTATCGTGTTTCGAATAGGTCGTAATTGGAATCCGTTTTATCGCTTCGCTAGGAAAAAAATCTAATTTTACCTATAGTGGATTATTACCTATTCTATTATAAACTCGCTGGTGTGCGTAGCAATTCAACCGCGGTAGTATAGAATATTTATTTTACGATTGGAATAGCTCGATGTCGAGTTCGCCTATTCGCAACAATTCTGAAACGTGTTTTGAATTTGCAAGTTGTAAGATACTATTAGAATTAATCGTTTTTTAGGACTGTATTTTCTTCTAATAGTATCTGCAGGAGTAATTAGTTTTAAGACGTGAATGTAATGAATAATGAACGATTCTAGTTAGATTGGTTATATTGATGTGTCATTCTGTACGTTTTTGAGATGATAGCTTGACTATCTACATCGCCATGTTTATTACAACATTTCACAATCTGAATCTACAATAAAGTAAGAATTGATATGACGTTACTGTTATTATGTAATTTTCTGTAGTACCATTTTAAGAACGAAGCAAAAATCTGTGCGATGAGAACACATTTTTTTCATTTCTCTACCAATCTTCTTCCTTACAGCGTATTGTGATCACTATTAATGATGTATTTAAGGTCTTTCAAAAAAATTGTCTTATGTATTAATTCATTTTAGAACTGTTTTACTAAAACTGTATCGAAAGCATTTTAATAATGACACAGGCTTGCCAAATTCTTTTTCAAGACTTGTGGGTACCGTTAACACTACACGTTCTCTTATAAATCTCCAGAAAAAAAAATGTTACTAGATTTAGCGCTAAGGAAGACAATCACAAGATAACCGAGGTAGTGAGGATAGGGTGGTTTAGGATCTGACCGTTAGGGGGCTCAGAAGTTGTCATAAATTATGAATAATAAATTTCTGGCTTCTTGTGGTTTGAATTAAAACCAATATATGAAAAATTGCACATGCTACATGCTAAGAAGACAGTATTAATCTGGCATGGATTCTAAAGCAACTAATTGGCTATTTTCTTCAGATAATAATGAAACGAGAGACCAAACTAAGAGGCCAAAATCATCTTCCGGATAGCAGATATAAATAAATAAACCAGATTTCCGGATTACTCTAATGTTTTACTACGTTTTCAAAAAAGAAATAATAGAGGGAGTTTAAATGCAATAATTTCAGAACTAGGGAAATTCCTATATGCGCAACCATATTGGTCAGAGTTCGTCAAAATGCCTACTTAAAGAATAGCAATAATTTAAATAAAAATATTGTTATTTTAAATTATTTCGAATATTATTTCAGTGTTAGCAATCTATCTTCAAGAAATACATAGTCGAGTTTGTGTTGTTTATTAATAACTAGAAATAAAAAAGTACATTCAAAGAAAAAAGAAATGGGACAGCTACGAGAGGGCGAGAGTAAGATTGTAGATATTGGCACACCGTGCAGGGTGTCATAACTGTAACATGTCTTTTTTTACAAAATTTAAAACAAAACATGTTACTTTGATATGGTTATTTTTATCATTTTTAAAGTAATTTTTCTTTACCACCACCCCTGTTAAGTTGTAGAAAAAGAAAACAAAATTTCAATCAAACGCTACAGAAAAAACCCAAAAATTTTTTATACAGGGTGCGGCAGAAAGTATTATACACTTTGACTCTATTATAAATTTTTATTGATCTTAAGAGCATGAAAATCTGGAACAGAATATTGAAAAAAATGACGTGCCGTGGGTTGTGGTTTATAAAACTGGCTTGTGGTGCCACAAGAACGAATCCAAACCAAGCATAGATCTGGAAATAAAAATTTATTTATGATGTAAGATCTCGGTAGCGTTAAGTTCATGCTATTAAAAAGTTTGGCCAGGAATGTTTGAAGAAACATTTTCTTAAGGCTCTAGCAGCATCTGCGTTTGGGTCGAAATGAATCGGTTGTGAGGGAAATGGGACTGCCGATAATGACCAGAGCTATTCTGCGTCCTAATTAAAAGCCATGTTAGTGCTAATCTTCAACAGTGAACTTCAATTGAACAAAAAATCTTGGTCAACACTCCAAAACTAAGACAATCAAAAAAGTTTATTATTTGCAGAGATTTGGCCTTAAAATTTCTACTGGACTTCAATAAGAGAGACTTCAGGACCATCGCGGTTGTATTTACCGATAACGGCCGTCTGAGATACATATATACCACCCGAAGAAGATCGACAAAGAGAAAAATAATAACTTGCTGATATTGATTGGGAGGACAGCTTTGAAAACAAAAAATTGAATCAAATTTTGCATATTCTTGCAGAAAGAAAAAAATCGTCACATTTCTCTGAGGCACCACACTGTAGTCTTAGGTGAATCCTAAAAACCAAAAACTGTGTTTTAATTGATTTTGAAGGCTTGATCCTTGCAGATCGTATGGTTTAATGTTTGATGAATGAACTGAATTTGTGGTTTCAATGTTTTAACCAATGATTAAATAATAGGTTGTCTTTTAAACTAAGATATCTTAACTGAATTTAATATAAAAAATTGCTTCACACAAATGAGACGTTCTCAAATTTGCTGCAGCAACTTAAGCTCTTTCATTTTAATCAAACATTAAAACTGTAAAAATGTAAACATTCTTTCTGCCGCACCCTGTAAAACAAAAGATCTCGTCAGCGATCCTCCAAATGCAAGACCAAATTTCATCGCAAATTCTCACTCCTCAACTTTAATCGTATAATACTTGCGACAATGTACTAATTCGAAGTCCATGCCCTCTATTAGTCAAGTTTGGAAGTAGAACACCGGCAGGGAACTACACGACACAGGTCGGTACAGCAGACACCGATCTAGCTCGGACAAATCGAGGATTGTCATTCCAGATAGATGACTCGATCTGCTAAGCAGTTAATTGTTAAGTTGTTAGAATTGTTGCTTATTATAGACATTTTGTTTTATATATTGTGGCACTTCTCGACGTTTTCAACAACAAAACGTACAAGTTCAGCAGCGAGGCGCATGAATCGTTAGGAAAAATGATTCTGTTGTGTAATGTGCATGCAAGGCGTAAAAAATGTATCTAATAATTCTTCTAATTTCTTTATTTATAGTTTTACAACAACAAAAAAAGATCTTATTCAAAGTTATTTTGCATATGCTGACTTTATATTGTTTCAATTCTTCGTGAAAATGTCGCCCACTTTCCATAGGATGTCAATGCTGTATTTGAAATCTAGTTTATACCAAAGAGTCTTCCCAGGATTAAAGCGTTTCATCAGCAATTATTGACGAAAGCAGGCTGATAGACCTGATACAGAACTTCTTAAAGCTGAACTCGAGGAAGATCAGATATGAAGATCAACAACAATGTGCGAGCAAAGAAAGATCTTTGAGGAACAGCGACAGAGATCCACTTGGACGCATCTTTGTAATTTCAAGTGATCATTTGAAATTAGGTACTTGGTGTCGATCTGAGTCTAATAATATCGAGACAAACAGGGTCGAAAAGTTGTATTGTCTCAAAGGTGTTCATAATTGATTACACCATGCAAAACACTGACCTGAAAATCGATTAATAATTTTTCAAAAAAGTTTTCCTTCAATCGACTTAAGGGGATGGTTACGGCCACAGCGTGCTTCTAGTTGTTTAGGGAAATATTCGAACTTAGTTAGCAGATGCCATGATTAATATTATATTTTAAATCTGGTCTAGACTAGGAGTCTTGCCAAGTTTAAGCGCTTGATCAATAATTCGATCTCCAACAGATTGACGTCCTGCAGATTTTATCATCCCTAGTGCCATGCAAACCACCCAAAACTTTTTTCGGTCGTTCCTCTATCATTGAATGTCACAGTCTAATCGTTTGTAATAACAAAGAATGAAATTTGATTATTTAAATTTCGCGGGTTCGAATTTTCAAGCCTAGTTTACCGAAACTTTACGTAACGCATGTTAATGTGTATGACATTTCTCAGATTTGACTTAAATCACTACATATTCTGCCATTTGCTTATCTAATAATAGCTATTTGAACATATTTCCCATACAAGTACTACTTGCGCATCTAATGCAAGTTGATCAATAAGTCAATCATTCAGCACCAAATTATTGTTTCTACATAAGTTAAACATTAAAATTTCCATGCTGTCAGTATTGCAGTAAGTTTCTAAAACTATCTATTCAATCAATTGTAATATAATTATTAAGCCAATCTAACAAACATTTTAGCTGAAATAAGGTTACTAATAGGAATAAAAAAGAATACACCGTCAAACATAATAAGACAGTAGACAGAAAAGACACAAAACGAATAATTAATTTTGAATGTTTGTCCAGTTGTCAAGTGATATTTAATGACAGCCACGTCAGAACTCTATAGTACTCTATAGTATAGATACAGTAATAATTCATAAAAACTACATATCAACAAAATCATTCAATTAAAAATTCGTCTACAGTCTAAAATGCCTTGGAGATGAGATAGTTCTTCAGAATGATTTTTAAAGTGAGAGCAAAAGGAAGCTGTCTAACATTACTTGGCAACGCATTAACGAATTTTATTGCGTAATAATTCACCCCATCCATTGATTTAGATAGGCGAAGGTAATTTAACCTAATATCACTTCCACGGCGTATATTATATTCGTGGTATTCACCATTGCAAGTGTACCTGTTGATATTTTTCTTTATAAACAGTAAGCACTCTAAGATAAATAAACAGGAGTAGTTAATATTTTAAGTTGACTAAAGTACAACCGGCAATCATCTCTATATCCTAAACCCGCTAACAATCGAACACATCGCCGATGAACACCAAAAACTTTAGCCAAATGAGACGAATGACCCCAGTTTAAAATTGCGTAAGACATGTTAGACTGAAACAGTGCGTAATAGACCTGAATCAGGTACTGCGGCGATAACCTGTCCACAAGTGATCTAATAAGAAAAGTCAGCTTAGACAATTTAGCACAAAGTAAATCAATATGAGGTTCCCAAGTTAATTTGCTGTTAACACAAGTCCCTAAGAAAGTTACCGTACCATTCGCAATCTCATTGTCCTGCTGACGAAGACTAAAAAGCAATGACTGGGATTTTGTCGAATTTAAAGTTAAGCCATTAGCCAAAAACCAATCCTCAACGCGCTATTCTCACAATCCGCAACACACCTACCCAATTCATTGATACACTCACTAGAATATATTACCGTGGTGTCATCCGCAAAGAGAACGAAATCGGAACGAGGATTGCAGTGAGGAAGGTCCGTTAACGTAAATAAGAAATAAACAGGGACCGAGGACAGAGCCCCTGTGGTACTCCATACGTCAATTCACGCATGCCAGATATACATTCGCCAATGCTAACACATTGGAATCGATGGGTAAGAAACGAGTGAAGAAGCGCAATACTGTCAACCGCAAAATTATAAAATCTTAATTTTTCAATAAGAATTGAGAAGAAAACATTGCCTGTGTGTTTTTCTTATTATTAAAATTTGCTAATATTTGATTTGTGAAGCTGTTAATTGCTAATGTTGTAGATAATTTATTACGAAAGCCAAATTGTGAGGGCTATATAGAATTTGTCTCGAGGTAATGGTCTATTTGGTTCTTAAGAACCTTTTCAAAATTTTTGAGTGTTAGAGTGCGATGTTAGAGAAATAGGTCGATAATTGCTTGGATCTCTATTATCACCACTCTTGAAAATCGGGACGACAGCAGATATTTTAAAAGACTTGGGATAGTAGCTGTGCATAACACATTGATTTATTAACTTAGTCAGCGGATAAATTATAATATTTTTAATCGTATTCAAAATTTTGGAATTAACACCAAAAATATCAGAAGTACGAGAGTTTTTAATATTTGTGATAATATCACGAATTTCTGCGAAAAATACTTCCCGGAATTTGAAAAAATCAGTACGCGGATTTTTTAAAAAGCTAAGTGGATCTGAATTCGTAGATGGTAGACAACTAACAGTCATCTCAGCAACATTCACGAAAAAGTCATTGAACGACTCCGTACTCACAGAACCCATTTCATGAGGAATTACTTCTTCTTGTATGATTAACTATATTCCACAGAGCCGATGGTTTGTGTTTGTGGTTTAGGAAAAAATGCATCATATGCCTCAACTTTAGTCTGTTTCAATTTAGATCTGTAATTAGTACGCAAACCCTTGATTACATCATTCGATATAATGTCAGGATACCTACTTCCAAAATGTGTAAAAACTTAATTTATTACGCAATTGAGCCTAAGTCATTATTGAACCATTTAATATGGGGATTTTGGGAATTTATTACTTTAGTTTTTGGTGGAAAACAACTCTCAATTGCGTTGGAGATAGTATTCATAAACAGATCAGTTTTCTCATCCAAATCCAAATTCGAATCAGTGACAAAAAGCCAACTAACATTCTCCAAGACATTATACAGGTTAAATAAGCCTATTTGCGTAATAGGTCTAAAGCTAGTACGTTGTTCACAAGTAGCTTTTCTATCTCCCAATACTTTCAATATAAGACCCGCATGATCAGAAGTAATATGATCATTTCTACTGATGTCGATAGAGTATCGTCAATATTTGAAAAAATTGTCTAAACAAGATTTTTTACGTGTAGGTTCAAAAATTCAATTGACTCATATTGTAAGAAGCAAACAAATCACATAACAACTTAGCCTCCGGATCCGGTGTACCAAACTTAACATTGAAATCACCGGCAACAATTCCATCCTTACCGAACAGACGATCCAACAATCTAGACAGGTGGTGCATAAAAATACCAAAATCTCCATCTGGAGATCTGTATACACTAATAATATAAATAACTACCATACTTTATACCTGCCACCTCAATATGAACCTCACTGCAGTAAGTTTGAACATCTAGAGCTGAGACTGGCAGATCAAACCTAGCAAATATACATACACCACCATGCCTCCTTAGAGATCTGCAATATCTAGATACAAGTTCGTATCCATCGACAATTGTATTAGTTAATTGTTCGTCAGTGAGCCAGTGTTCATTAATACAAATAAAATCAATGACATTCTGAGCCGCTTTCGATACATGATATTTCACGCTCCGGTTGTACTCCGATAGCGTGGTACTCCAAACAGCTATAAGCCGAACGTGATTTGCTGTTTGAGAAAGTGACAGCTGATCCTGCGTAAACAAAACATTGGAGCGTGAAGCACCAAAAAATCGGTAGGTGCTTCAGGGGAAAGGGACGAGGAAATTGGTGCAGTACCGAAGCATGAAACTCGTGATACCCGAACGCGCACAAATCTGACTGGAGTGCTCCGGAGTAACTCGGGAGTACTCCAACAGTTGTACCCGAAAGCGGCTCTGCTTAACCAATAGTTCAAGTTCAATTAATTTGTTATTCAAAGACTGAGTATTAATATGAAAGACACTACAATAAGCACTACTTAGCGTACGTCTAAAAAACTACCACGCACATTGACTGTATTCCGATCTTCATCCAAACCATCGGATATTCGCAACGAACCGGGCAGCTCCGCAGAAGACCACGGGTCCAGTGGACCACCCGAAGTGTGCACCAAAGGTACCACATCCGCCACACCATCAGAACCCATTACGCAAACATGCATCAGGTAAATAACAATATTTGCGCGCTTCAAAATTTGAAATATTGGCGGCAATTTCAAAAAGTTGTTGATCTCATTTGTTATTAAAATCGATCACATTTCATATAGCTATACGTTAAAAAATTAGCTGTTTCAGAAATTTACAATAAAAATACCACATTCCATTTAGATAAATGCAAATTGATTTCGATATGACGTCATGATGGATGGTATATAATCCACGTTTTTATTAAAATGTGCTTCTTATTTAGTTTGGTCATAATTTCAATGCATCATTTTAAGTGGCCCACCCTGTATATAAATAGAAAACACAACAATAGAAACATAGTTATGGTAAAAACATGAAGACGTCTGTGACATAAGTAATAAAATATACTCCAGATGCCTACGGACATATCAGCAAAAAAAAAAATCGTGACTACTGTAAATAATCTCTAACATTGTAAAAACATTTAGATATGAAATATTCTTTCAAGCGTTTTTTAAATATTGATAGAGAATCAGAAGATTTAATATAACATGGTAACTTGTTAAAAATTTTACTACACATAAATAAAGGACTTTTTCTCGAACAGTGAAAGAAACAATAATGGATGAGATAATAAACTATTACTAATAAATGTAGTTTTACAAGACTCTCTACCATTAACGTTGAATATAATTCACAATATCTTCTTCTGAGTTATGGATACCCTGGTAGCCATAGAAAGATGATCCCAAAACATCGAACCATATCTAATATGACAAGACTGGTAATAAGCAATAACAGTATCAACACTAGAACAATTCTTTAATCGGCGAATAGCATGAGTTGTACTATTGAGTTTATTGCATAATTGAGAGATATGGCTAGACCACAAGTCGTTATCCACTGCACAGCCCAAAAACTTTGAATGAGGAGATAATGGTAAAGATCGACTATTGAAACTACCACTGAGGTATCATCAGCAAATTGTGTTACGCTACTAACAGGAAAAGAAGAGGGTAAATCATTAACGAATATTAAGAAAAGTAAAGGTACAAGAATGGAACCTTGAGGCATTCCACGTTTTACACCTGTAGGCTTAGAAATAGAAGAATGGCTTCCAGAATGATGATTCACAACAACTACTTGACTTCTGTCAGATATGTAAATATGATCTAACCCAATCAAGACAAACCCCACGTACACCAGAGCAATAAAGTTTATCACGCAATAAATAATGATCCTCTCTGTCAAATCCATGTGAAAGATCAAAGTAAATTTCACTCACACAATTTCCTCTATCAATATTTATATAAATATAATTTAACGACTTAAAAATGGCATTACTAATAGACTTAGATTGAATAAAACCAAACTGATTACAACTTAAAACTAAAGAAGCCCTAAAAAACTGGACCAATTTTAGTCCTTTTTTTATCTAAAAAGAAAGAAGCCAAGTAAAAATGACACATTGACTAATTTGGTTAAGGGATAAGCATGAAATTCAGCTACATGTACAGTGACCTTCAAAGGTATTCGGACACGACTAGATAGAGAAACACATTGCGCTCAATACTTTATTCCAAAAGAGCCGCAGGCCCAGCTTACTACCTGCTAATTGTAATCGTAGTTTGTCGCTCTTACAATACCATTGCATTATATACATAGATGCATATGCGTAAACATAGCATGAATTAAAATATTAGAATTAAGGAATTCAATCTTCTGTAGCGTTAAGTTAGTGAAATAGTTGTTTTAATCACAAATACTATTTGAATTGTGCGTTTTAGTAAAAATTTTCTAGCAAATTGCTTACGATATTTATTGGTAGTTTTCACTCTTTTGATTTTCGCGAAACTGTTTGCAAACATTTTAAAAACAATTCAGATTTAGATACGTCGAAAAGCTTGAAAATAACATAATCAAAACACCGTTTATGTCTTCTTCGTTATAGGAGTTTGCAACAGAATTTCAATGTATTCGAGTTGGAAGCTCACGACCGATTCTGTTCAACAGATTTGCTTACAAGGCGGGAAGCCATAATAAAATAATAGTTAAAAAATGGCAGAGCTACATAACAAATATTACGATGAAAGACCTCATGTTCGTTTTAACCGTAAGCTGTTTTATCTTTACGAAAAAAATACTACGACAATTTTGAAAAAATGTGTATTTAAATGCACATCATACATACAATCCTAAAATTTGTATAACATCTCCTATAAAATATCACATACAAAACCATCAACAATCGGAACAGTTCCAGTATGAACGCATGTTTTGGCTTTCAGCAGCTATTAATTAATCCAAACGAGATATAAATTAGATTGAGACTCTCATAGACGTCAACCTCTCTAATCTATTGATAGACCCTCACGAGGGTATGTGGCGTCAGCGGAACTGTGCCATTAGAGCACCCACCCGGACAGAATCCGAGTGTCAAAACAAAAAGAGAGATCTGACGAATACAAGAGGTGTAGAGGTACATCTCGCACTAAAGTATACCTCGTTGCATCGAAACAAAATTTGAGTTTGAACTAGCATTCATATCAGATAGATCCTATTGTTAAATTGGAAAAAAAACTAGTAGAATCTATCGATTTGTCTTTAGAATTATGTCGTTGAAAATGAAACTTCATTGCAATAAAGTTAAAATCGGTAGATTCCACTATTACATCTAACAAAATAATTTTAAAATAAGATGCATTTGCATAGGATGCTGACAATTTGTCGCAAGCTCGAATCTTCTGTAGAGATCCATCTACCGAAGCATCAACAGCAAGAAAGCAGACAAAACATAAGTAGCTGTCATCCCGGACAAATCACAGTATGCGGCCAAAATATCTGCTCGTTTGCAAGACGATAGTAGATATACAACAAGCGATTAATACCAAAATAATCCAAACCACCTCTATGAAGATTAGAGCAAACATACCATTCCGACCAGTAGCCAACACGAAACGACTTACCAAACCATCAACAGTAAGACAAAGATCTCCTTAAGTAATTTAACACTTATCCCAAGACGTGGACCAACATTCAACGCAATACCCAAACTTTCGATATCAATCGACCTACCAAACCATCAACAATAAGAACAGTTCTAATATGAACGCTTTTTTTGGCATTCTACAGCCATTAATTAATACAAACGGGATATACATTAGATTGAGACTGTCCCTTTTGAGACTCTCACGGACGTCAAACCTCTCTAATTGGTTGATAGACCCTCACGAGGATATGTGGCGTCAGCGGAACTATGCCATTAGAGCACCCACCCGGACAGAATCCGAGTGTCAACACAAAGAGAGAGAATTTGACGAACAAAAGAGCTGTAGAGGGACAACTCGCACTAACGTACACCTCGTTGCATCAAAGCAAAATTTTAGTTCAAACTAGCGTTCATATTAGGTAGTACCTACTATTACACCGCAGCCATCATCTCCAGTAATAATGCGATTCGAAAATTAACCACCTTCTTCGTTGTATCGTCGGAGAAACACAACCGTCTCTATAGATGTTACCTCTACCGTTGTCGACGGTCAACTGAACCGCTATTCAACGTCATGCGCGAGTTTGTCGACCTTAGGTCGTTAAAATGTTATTGTGACGTCAATGTGACGTCTACCGGAAATTATAAAAATGTCATTAAGTCTGTATTATTGTTATTTCGTAATGATGTCATTTTATAATGTATAGGGTAATTAAAAGTAAATAGAAAGAATAAATAATGTTCTATTCTAGAAAAAGGGAGCGATATACAGGGTGTTTCAATAGTGTGGTGTCGGTCGGTATCTCGATACCTGTAGATAGATAAAAAAAAACTTTTAAAACGAAACTTCTTTCATTCTTAAAGGGGGCGATAGCTTAAAATTGCCTTCGTTTATACAGGGTGTTACGTTTATACAGCCTTTAAAATGCAAAAATGCATATGACAGGAATGTCAGCGGTTCTTTAGTCTTACTATTATAATCTTGTTTCTCTGTCGTTCACTATTTTGGTGTCAAATAACGTTCGACTGCCCTCTAAAAAATTAAACAAGGAATATGTTATTGAATAATTCAAGTTTAACACTGTCTGTGAGAAGTTAACCTCCACGTTTTCTATATTTTTGAAATATTGAAAATTGTTTCAGTTTGTTCTAGGTTTGTTGTAAAATTTTTGAAAAATAATATAAAAACGGAAAATAAAATTTGCCAACCTCCTGTTTAGAAGTTTAGTCCTCTATCATGTCTTCTAGCAGTCTAAAACTTTGGAACAACATAAAGCAAATCTAGAACAAACTTGAACGGCTTGCAAAATTTACTTCACGTAGACTAAGTTCGTTTTTCTTCATTATTTCATGAATTATGCATGAGTAAGGTGGAAGGCTAAAATTCTCAATTATTTTATGAATTAGTCATGGTAGAAGAATAATGAAAATTCTTGAAAAAGGAGGGTGGAGGAAGAGTTGTTACCCTTTTTTCGCCATATCTTTTGAAAGAGGTAATTCTAAAGCTAACTTCATACAAGCTGGATATTCGCTATTAAGAAAATTCGTAGAGGAACTAGAAGAATAGCTTTCGCACTCAAGAATTTCAATTTTCCAAAATTTCAGAAACAGAATATTCTAAGAAGAAAGTACGGCAGGACAAGAAGTTGCTTGTTTGCAATTGATTTTGAAGGTTCACTTTATTGCCAGTGTTGAAACATAGTCTTTGCATTAATAATTCCCTAGTGTACAAAAGAAACACATTTGCATCAAGAAATAAATTTTTACTACGTAATAACATTAACTTTAAAACAAATTGGTACATCAAAGACATTTGAATTATTGCTGAAATATTTAATTTTTCCTTATTTCATATTTTCCTACGGCGTCATCGTATGGTGAGGCTATGAAGTTATATATATTGATTATAGAAAACTGTTATCTCAACTTCGGTACATTATCGAGTAAAACATATTTGTAGCTACTCACAAACAAATGGACATGTTGGAGTGTCAGTCCTAGTAATCATTACAAAATCATCGAAAATTAAATTAAAGATTTATCGTTATCTTCCATTATTATTAAATGTTCAAATGTGTTGTATAGTGGTGCCACCTATACAGCATAACTAATAATCGTCAAATACAGTTTCCGTAGTTATCTTCGTGCAGGTTAGATATAATCGTATGCCGAAAATACTGCACTCCGTTAAGAGATGGCGCCAACAGTCAGGAATTAATTTCAATTTTAAATACTATAATATCAATGTATTTTAATCATAGTTTAATAATATCTATATTTAATATT
Source organism: Holotrichia oblita (assembly GCA_023690525.1). Taxonomy (NCBI): domain Eukaryota; kingdom Metazoa; phylum Arthropoda; class Insecta; order Coleoptera; family Scarabaeidae; genus Holotrichia; species Holotrichia oblita. The sequence continues at coordinate 17,726,216 of CM043019.1, read as the reverse complement.
ATTATCATTTTATTAATTTAAATATATTTAAAAATATTTTGAATTAATATTGATAAAACTAGTTTCACTTTCATCCTAAAGATGTCTCTAGTCGGTAATTTATTCGTATAAAACAGCTTTAAACGTAATATACGCCGCGATTACGAAATCTTTCAATAAACAATAACAATAAATAATATTAATACGATTTATTCTTTATTACCCTCATTAGAAATTATTACCGATATGAAACTAGCTCTAATACGCCAATAAAGACTTAAAGGAACGCTACATTATCGACGACTGTCGACATTATTGCACATTTTGATTACCCGAGTGAAATATTTTAATGTTCTATTCCAAGACGTTTACGGGTCGTACATGAAATCGTTAGAAAATTAATAAAATGACTGGACGGCTATCGTGTTTCGAATAGGTCGTAATTGGAATCCGTTTTATCGCTTCGCTAGGAAAAAAAATCTAATTTTACCTATAGTGGATTATTACCTATTCTATTATAAACTCGCTGGTGTGCGTAGCAATTCAACCGCGGTAGTATAGAATATTTATTTTACGATTGGAATAGCTCGATGTCGAGTTCGCCTATTCGCAACAATTCTGAAACGTGTTTTGAATTTGCAACGGTTGTAAGATACTATTAGAATTAATCGTTTTTTAGGACTGTATTTTCTTCTAATAGTATCTGCAGGAGTAATTAGTTTTAAGACGTGAATGTAATGAATAATGAACGATTCTAGTTAGATTGGTTATATTGATGTGTCATTCTGTACGTTTTTGAGATGATAGCTTGACTATCTACATCGCCATGTTTATTACAACATTTCACAATCTGAATCTACAATAAAGTAAGAATTGATATGACGTTACTGTTATTATGTAATTTTCTGTAGTACCATTTTAAGAACGAAGCAAAAATCTGTGCGATGAGAACACATTTTTTTCATTTCTCTACCAATCTTCTTCCTTACAGCGTATTGTGATCACTATTAATGATGTATTTAAGGTCTTTCAAAAAAAATTGTCTTATGTATTAATTCATTTTAGAACTGTTTTACTAAAACTGTATCGAAAGCATTTTAATAATGACACAGGCTTGCCAAATTCTTTTTCAAGACTTGTGGGTACCGTTAACACTACACGTTCTCTTATAAATCTCCAGAAAAAAAATGTTACTAGATTTAGCGCTAAGAAGACAATCACAAGATAACCGAGGTAGTGAGGATAGGGTGGTTTAGGATCTGACCGTTAGGGGGCTCAGAAGTTGTCATAAATTATGAATAATAAATTTCTGGCTTCTTGTGGTTTGAATTAAAACCAATATATGAAAAATTGCACATGCTACATGCTAAGAAGACAGTATTAATCTGGCATGGATTCTAAAGCAACTAATTGGCTATTTTCTTCAGATAATAATGAAACGAGAGACCAAACTAAGAGGCCAAAATCATCTTCCGGATAGCAGATATAAATAAATAAACCAGATTTCCGGATTACTCTAATGTTTTACTACGTTTTCAAAAAGAAATAATAGAGGGAGTTTAAATGCAATAATTTCAGAACTAGGAAATTCCTATATGCGCAACCATATTGGTCAGAGTTCGTCAAAATGCCTACTTAAAGAATAGCAATAATTTAAATAAAAATATTGTTATTTTAAATTATTTCGAATATTATTTCAGTGTTAGCAATCTATCTTCAAGAAATACATAGTCGAGTTTGTGTTGTTTATTAATAACTAGAAATAAAAAAGTACATTCAAAGAAAAAAGAAATGGGACAGCTACGAGAGGGCGAGAGTAAGATTGTAGATATTGGCACACCGTGCAGGGTGTCATAACTGTAACATGTCTTTTTTTACAAAATTTAAAACAAAACATGTTACTTTGATATGGTTATTTTTATCATTTTTAAAGTAATTTTTCTTTACCACCACCCCTGTTAAGTTGTAGAAAAAGAAAACAAAATTTCAATCAAACGCTACAGAAAAAAACCCAAAAATTTTTTATACAGGGTGCGGCAGAAAGTATTATACACTTTGACTCTATTATAAATTTTTATTGATCTTAAGAGCATGAAAATCTGGAACAGAATATTGAAAAAAATGACGTGCCGTGGGTTGTGGTTTATAAAACTGGCTTGTGGTGCCACAAGAACGAATCCAAACCAAGCATAGATCTGGAAATAAAAATTTATTTATGATGTAAGATCTCGGTAGCGTTAAGTTCATGCTATTAAAAAGTTTGGCCAGGAATGTTTGAAGAAACATTTTCTTAAGGCTCTAGCAGCATCTGCGTTTGGGTCGAAATGAATCGGTTGTGAGGGAAATGGGACTGCCGATAATGACCAGAGCTATTCTGCGTCCTAATTAAAAGCCATGTTAGTGCTAATCTTCAACAGTGAACTTCAATTGAACAAAAAATCTTGGTCAACACTCCAAAACTAAGACAATCAAAAAAGTTTATTATTTGCAGAGATTTGGCCTTAAAATTTCTACTGGACTTCAATAAGAGAGACTTCAGGACCATCGCGGTTGTATTTACCGATAACGGCCGTCTGAGATACATATATACCACCCGAAGAAGATCGACAAAGAGAAAAATAATAACTGCTGATATTGATTGGGAGGACAGCTTTGAAAAACAAAAATTGAATCAAATTTTGCATATTCTTGCAGAAAGAAAAAATCGTCACATTTCTCTGAGGCACCACACTGTAGTCTTAGGTGAATCTAAAAACCAAAAACTGTGTTTTAATTGATTTTGAAGGCTTGATCCTTGCAGATCGTATGGTTTAATGTTTGATGTGAATGAACTGAATTTGTGGTTTTCAATGTTTTAACCAATGATTAAATAATAGGTTGTCTTTTAAACTAAGATATCTTAACTGAATTTAATATAAAAAATTGCTTCACACAAATGAGACGTTCTCAAATTTGCTGCAGCAACTTAAGCTCTTTCATTTTAATCAAACATTAAAACTGTAAAAATGTAAACATTCTTTCTGCCGCACCCTGTAAAACAAAAGATCTCGTCAGCGATCCTCCAAATGCAAGACCAAATTTCATCGCAACTCACTCCTCAACTTTAATCGTATAATACTTGCGACAATGTACTAATTCGAAGTCCATGCCCTCTATTAGTCAAGTTTGGAAGTAGAACACCGCAGGGAACTACACGACACAGGTCGGTACAGCAGACACCGATCTAGCTCGGACAAATCGAGGATTGTCATTCCAGATAGATGACTCGATCTGCTAAGCAGTTAATTGTTAAGTTGTTAGAATTGTTGCTTATTATAGACATTTTGTTTTTATATTGTGGCACTTCTCGACGTTTTCAACAACAAAACGTACAAGTTCAGTACGCTGAGGCACATGAATCGTTAGGGAAAATGATTTCTGTTGTGTAATGTGCATGCAAGGCGTAAAAAAATGTATCTAATAATTCTTCTAATTTCTTTATTTATAGTTTTACAACAACAAAAAAAGATCTTATTCAAAGTTATTTTGCATATGCTGACTTTATATTGTTTTCAATTCTTCGTGAAAATGTCGCCCACTTTCCATAGGATGTCAATGCTGTATTTGAAATCTAGTTTATACCAAGAGTCTTCCCAGGATTAAGCGTTTCATCAGCAATTATTGACGAAAGCAGGCTGATAGACCTGATACAGAACTTCTTAAAGCTGAACTCGAGGAAGATCAGATATGAAGATCAACAACAATGTGCGAGCAAAGAAAGATCTTTGAGGAACAGCGACAGAGATCCACTTGGACGCATCTTTGTAATTTCAAGTGATCATTTTGAAATTAGGCCTTGGTGTCAGACTGAGTCTAATAATATCGAGACAAACAGGGTCGAAAAGTTGTATTGTCTCAAAGGTGTTCATAATTGATTACACCATGCAAAACACTGACCTGAAAATCGATTAATAATTTTTCAAAAAAGCTTTCCTTCAATCGACTTAAGGGGATGGTTACGGCCACAGCGTGCTTCTAGTTGTTTAGGGAAATATTCGAACTTAGTTAGCAGATGCCATGATTAATATTATATTTTAAATCTGGTCTAGACTAGAGTCTTGCCAAGTTTAAGCGCTTGATCAATAATTCGATCTCCAACAGATTGACGTCCTGCAGATTTTATCATCCCTAGTGCCATGCAAACCACCCAAAACTTTTTCGGTCGTTCCTCTATCATTGAATGTCACAGTCTAATCGAAAATAAACATTCCAGAACAAGCCTTCTTGCAGAAATAAAGAGGCGACCTTTTTATGTGGCATTTATGTGATGAGTGCTTAGTTGGAATGATTTCTTAAGCTGCAGCCCTTGTTTGACCTTCACTACAACTCTCGTATAATTGTGTTCAAATTGTCTTGTGACAGCATTATACCGTCATTTATAATGCCGCGCTGTTAATCACTTTGCTCCAAACTGCGAATAGTAAGCCGATCGGATAACAATTCTTCGAAAAAAATGTCACCGTCCTTCCAGAGAATTGAAACCCGGCTCCTATCGTTCCACCATGACAATAGCCAGTCGCCTAACCACTACGGCTACGGACCTGTTACCGATGAATTGGTAGCACTCCGGTATGATTGGTCAAAATTCAAACTGTCACCAATCAGATTAGAGTGCCACTAATCTGTCGGTAACTTTTTGCTTCTATTGAATGTGCCAAAATTGGCTCTATTTAGTAGAAGCCAAGAGTTGGAATCTGCTACACCATACTATGCTATGATTGGTTTGAAATTGAAATTTTTAGCAATCATAGCAGAGTGCTTCGTAGTCGCTCTCAAGTCCTCAACCTTATGAACTCGATCTAGATAGAGAGGAAGAATGTCAGGATGGGATTTGACATAACCTGTTCAACAATTCCTATATCTTTCTTAAAATGATATAAAGCCAAAAAATGCTGCATTTATAATTTGGTAGCTATCAGCAATATGTTTGACAGTTACGATTACTAAAATAGTCACAAATAAATATTATAGGTGGCAAAGTATTTTAATTGTTAAATCTGTTAAAACATCAAGAAAATAATCACTATTTTGACAGGTAAAATGGTCGAGTCTGAAGTGAAAATACTGTATACGCAAGGTCGCAGAAACCACAATTTGCATATCAAAACGAATCTACATTCTTTTATCGCTCGTTTTTTTTTAAACGAAAAAAAAACATTATTTCAATTTCTTCTTTTGCGGTCCTAAAAAGTTATCCAAAAACTCAGACGTATTTATTGCGGCAGACCGCAGGTTTCAAGCATTCCCCGCACAACAACCAGCATAACATAACAGTTCAGAATCGCTACAGAGAGAAGAGACCATAAAGGCATGTAGTTCGCTTGTATATCCCTTTTTCATAATATAGTACCACGGCTGGCTCCGCTATATGGATGTCTTAATCTTCGTGGTACGGCCACCAAAGCTTTAGGTATGGAAACTAATATAGAAGCAGGTGAGCATATTTAAATCGAGTTAAACGGTCGTTTAGGGTATCGAAACTGTGTTTCATGGACTTTTGTTTCGTCCACCGATTTGTTCGAACCATACAGTATAAGCAGTTTTCTTCGTCGGTTATGCTCATTATTTATTTTTGAATACCGATAGATTTTTTACGTTTGCGTTCTGTTGTTCTTCTTCTGCTTGTGGTCGTTTCATTTATATATGTATATGTTCGCGTACAGCGATGAACATTGTAAGAATGTTATTAATATGAAGATATGTCTTCATTAAATGTATGAATATGTTCTCAGTTACTTTGTGTGGAGATAAATAATTGCTTCGTATTGATACTTTTGCTCTTTCGCATGGGTGTTGAGACGTGGTTCTTTTTCACTCGTGTGATATAATGGTGTAATCAAAATATCTTTCGTTTTTATCCGACTATGTTGGTGTACATTTATGTTAATGATCTTGTGATTGTGTGCATTCTACATACCTCATTCAAAAATAATTTCTTATTAATAACATTATACAATCTCTGTCAGATTCTGTAAGATTAATCTTACTCATGTGTATAATCAAGTTTATTTGCAGCTATAACACCCGAAATATCTTGTCATACCATTAAAAATTTATAAGGAATCACGATAGCTAAAATAAATGCATATTTAGTCTTTCCTATAAAATTTGAACCTAACGTAACGGTCCTATTATCCATTCATTTGCAAATGACTATACTTTCCTTATCATCCACGATTTCATCCGAAAATCTTATTTCAGCTTTTTTATCAGTTATCATGGGATGGTTGCAAAATCAATTAGCTCTTACGGTTCGTGCAGAATAGATTCCTTTCTCCCACAATATCTGCAATAAATTATATGTAACGAAGAAATGTTTTAAAATTATCTAGTTGTTTTAAAGATAGTTCTATCTTGTCCTATTCTTTGACCGTGTTTGATATAATTTTTTCCTAATTTTATTGGGTAATGACGGTCGATTTACATATTAAAAATAGGTTGAACCTACATGTAAAAGATACATGTAAGTTTGTCTAATACATTTATACAAATAAATAAGATCAAACTTTAAAAACAGATTTAAAAAAAGCAGAGATGTGTAGTGTAAAAAATGTGTCTTATATATTACTTTATATTACAGATTATACATTTATAAGGTATACGGTCAAGAAAAAGAATTCAATTCCAGAACAATAGAAAGATATAATCTAGTTTTTATGTGTAGATATTAAGTAGTTGTAGTTGCTGCTAAGATATTGGATATCACTTCGGTCGTTGATACCATTTTTGTATTTTTTAATATAAAGCATTTCTTTAAAAATATACCATTGGTGCTGTGTCAAGTGGCGAGAGAGGGGTAAATATCACCATTATATGCTGCACAAGTGCATCTGGGTCTTATGTGCCACCTATGCTTATTTTTAAACGGAAGTTGATGACAGACCAACTCTGGGTTGTGTGTGACCCAATACCAAGTGTCTGGTATTGTACCAGAAGCATATGAGAAAGCAGCTACCATCGAGAATGCGATGAATGGTTTCAAGGCGTGTGGGATTTGGCCGGTGGATCGCTCCGTTTTCAACGAATGTGACTTTTGCCCTGCTAAAAACCTTACTACTGACAACACTGATAAGACTGCTACGCCTAAAGATATGGTTCAAAAGCCTCCACAAATTTCACAAGATGCAAATACAGGAACACCTAATGAACCTAATGGTTCTTTGGACATTGTTTGGCGAAACAACCCAAGTCCAGATGAAGCAGACAGACCTTCTCTAAAGCCGACGGAGTCAGCTTTGAAAATTTCCATTGAGAAGATTTCTTATATTTGCCCAACCAAAGAACAAAACTAGTTCAGGAGTACAAAAAGCGAAAATACTCACCAGCAGTCCCTACAAAGAACAGCTGAAGATGGCTAAAGACTTGCAAGCTGCACAGGATAAAGTAAAGAAAGTTAAACCAAAAATCTTAACCAAAAAAGTAAAAATGGAGAAAACCAAATCTGAAGACAAAGTGTCAAAGAAAAAAGTTGTAAACATGAAAAGAGAGTTCAAGATGGACTCAACACTATGCCTGCCCTCTACCTCGAGCCGATGTGGTTGTTGAATGTTTTTCACAAAGTTTGCAATACCGATCCTCTTGCGACACAAGAGGATCGGTATTGCAAACTTTGTGAAAAACATTCAATTGAATACGTGGTGCAGTGTTTAAAATGCAGTGAATGGGTTCACGAAACTTTATTAATTACAAAACTGGTACGATATAGGTAACTTTCCCCTATTTGTTAGAAAAATTATATGGATAACTATTTTCGGTAAGAATATCTCTGATTTTGCAAATGTTTTGTTGGAGATCTTGTGGTTCTGAAAATGAGTAAGCACGATCAACCAGATTGTTAATCTGATCTTGTATTTAATTGGGGAGTTAGAATAGTAGTTGAGATATCTACCAGAATTTATAGGTTTGATAAACCAATCGGTAAATATTTTATCATTTTTATGTGATATTGTAATATCAAGAAAATTGAGTGAGTTATTGCATTCATTTTCGATTGTAAAATGCAAGCGTTCGTAGGAAGAATAAAAGTGCCTGCCCTGGTACATTATTTTTTAGAAAATTTAATTTTTAAAGTTTAAACATTGTTTCGGTTTCTTCCAGTACCAAACATCGTTCCAAGATGCTATCACCCCCTGCCTGGCCGAGCAATTTTGTTTTAAATTAATATTTTGAAACATGTTCCGATTGTTCTTAACATAGTTTTAGAAATGATTAAACATATTGTCACCCCACACCATTTCTCTTTTTCCAGATTGTTCTAGTTCTTCAAAATGTATAGTTAAATATGTTGCTAAATTGAAGTTTCGAAGATTGTTCTAGGTTATTCTGAATTTTGTTCCAAACTCTTCTAATTTCAAACATTTTCTGGGAGGTGGAGAGCCACTGCAAAGCCCAAACCAAATTTACTAACTGATTTCTTGTCAGGTTATGTACTCGAACCCCGAAAAAACAAAAAGCATCGTTACGCAAGCCTGACTGACCACAAAAAGAAAAATTTTAATCCCCCAAAGATGCGGCTAGTAATTTTGGAGGAAGTATTATTTTTTTCTAATGCATATAAATTAGCCATTTCTGCAATTGTTTTAAATATTTCTTGAGGTAAATAATAGAAAAAAGTGAGTTATAGATTGCAGTGTGTTTTGAAAAACCTCTTCCTATTTGAATTTTAGGGTGTTCTATTCATTCATTTCATTTTATATTTATGTTAGATGTCCAAACTCTATGAATATCTGCTGGTTGTATATTTTCGTTCTCTTGAGTGTCATCGTTTTTTGACGTGTGAATTTTATAAATATCTCTTTCACCACCTTCCTCAGTTGAGTAACCAAAGTCTCGTCCCACATCCTCCCATTGGTACAGGCACAAAATCACGTCCTGCGACTTGTATTCTGCCTCCCTAAATGCACCTCACTGGTCGTCCTACGAGACTCAACAGCGGCATATATCCAGGACTTGAACGAATTCCTGGGAAAACTCCCAAGAATCACCAGAAGGACATCCTAAGAGCTGCTAGAAGCTGGGAGAAGAGGAGCTCACTTGAAGAGGAGGCTACAACTTTTTTTAGGAAGTAACTAATGATTGCTATTATGTCAATTGTGGACGCCAAATCTGGAAAGGCTAAAACATGGTAATTAGAAATCAGAAAATAGTTTGCCAAAATCGATAAGTATCAGGGGAAAAAAGCTTTGCTGAGATTTTAAATGTCCTTACGCGTATTTATAATGAATTCTAAAAGTTTGGTATAATTTTTGGGGCACACCTTGTATATCTACATTCATAAAGTGATTAACGAAATTGCTTGTTTTGTTTTATTCCCAAAACCAGCACAATCAATTTTGACCGAATACTACGAACACGGCAATACTTTATTGCCTATGGATATCAACAATCTGCATTAAAGAATCCGAGAGAGGCCAACCGATTATCCTGCTGTTTGATTGTAAATGATACTGACGGGCAACGGACAACTCTGTTACGAAAAAGTCGCCGTGGGTCCTTCACGAAACCCTGGGGATGCTAAGACCCCCCATCAGCCGGTGAGTATACCATTCTGTCCACGGTTCTGCCTATTATTAACTGTGAACATGTTATTTATATTTTTTTGTTGTTCCGCTTTTTCTCAATTGATTAATGTGGATTTGTTGCTGAGTGATATAACTGGCAAAATTATTAAAATCGTATAATTCGTAGCAAATAATATTTTGCTTATTTATATAAGTATATAATATAAGCCAGCTGGTTCACAACGATCATAATTAATGGGCTTTGTGGTAATTAACTAATTTCCACTTGAAAGAATTTTTCAATCCTTGTGGCGCTATTTTGCGATGTTTAACTATCTATACTAGCTGGGTTTATGTCTTAATTATGTTGGAAATATTATTATATAGTACCGACTTAAACGGTTTAGTAATTAAATTTTATTGTTTGTTTAATAACTCATTGCCTATGAGAAATATTTATTATCGAACTAGTTAGCCTGTTTGAACGATTATATTTCTTGGTATTAGTATTATACAATGGTATTGAAGATTATATTAACTACTTTTACTCTTATATTATTGTAGAAAAGGAAAAGAACAGAGGCGTTGTGTGGTTCTTACCTAATTGATTGATGTTTGATTAGAATAATAATCTGAGAACGTCCTCATGGACTATCTCTGGTCGGTTGGGTGAACCATTGCTGCAATTTGATTGTTCCTATTAACGTCCTCATTATCTCTTTGTTGTGGTGGTTTTTAATTGTTTCGCTTCAGTGTTCTGTACGTCATTTGGTAAATTTTCGGGCAATACTTCTACAATTTGAAAAAATAACTTAAAGGTGATGTGTTGGAGCTTAGAGGATGGTTTATTAAGGGTAGTTTTATACGAGAACTTGCTTAATTCCTTATATCTACAAATAAGACAGCTAATCGCTTATAAAAAAGCGAAATTAAGTGAAAAATAAAGTCTTAGAAAACAGAAGAAGAAAAAGTTCTCCAAGAGAAACCAGTTGCTAATTGAAAATGGAAGTGTGCTCTTCTCGTGTGCTCGTTCATTTTAAAGGTGGTAAACGAAACACTACAAACATTTTTTGGATTTGCATCAGTCAAAAATTTCATAAAAATGACTTGGATTAAGTTATTGTTTTGGCTATATACCGGCTTGTTTCTAAACAAATGTGAATATTTCTTTATAAAATCTGCAGTAGTCACGGTTACCTTTTTTGGGAAGTAAAAGAATTCGAATATTCTTATATTCCACTCTTTTGGCCAATATCTCTGCACTATATAATTTGCGTCTACATTTACCCCGATTGTTGTTATATGTATTAGGTATGGAGGTTGGTTGAAAGCGAGAGATTGCAAATAATGTTTCGAGTCTGCACTAACTTAGTTTGATAGTAAAAGATGAGCATTGTTTCATCCACTTCATTACTTCATTTCACTTTATTACTCAATCTATATCCGAAGACTTTGGATCCCAAGTAATGAAGTGGATGAAACAATTGTCATCTTTTACTATCAAACTCGTTAAGCAGTCAGAAGAAATGGTGTTCTTCTAACCCACATTTCCAACGGTTTTACTCACGTCCAACGATTGGAAACTTCAACAAGAGATGCCTCATTACAAATTAAGTTTGTAACCTCGTCATGATGACATAAATAAATGTCGAAAATTTGAGGAATTATTCCTTCGCCTACCTCTTGTTCTCTTATCTGTTGTTCTTGCCAGCCATACCTTTTTTGTTCTTCTATTTTCCCCCATACGCATCATATGTGTCCGAACCTCTTCATCTTTTGCCGGTCCATGTATTCTAGGATCGGTTCCACCTTGAGTTCTTCTCTTATTTTCTGGTTTCTTATTCTATCTCTTCTAGTTACCTACTCCTTTGACTGCTCTTAAGTACTACATTTCTAACGTTTAAATTTTACTTTTCATTTGATTCGTTTCACATCCATAAGTTAAGATTGGCTTGAACACTGTATTATAGACGACAATTTTGTTTTTTTTTGTTTTTTTTTCTTCCTCACGAATGTGTTACTTGGTGCATAGTATAGCTTATTGGTGCTTTCTATTCTGCCAACCAGTTCCGGATCTTCTATTCCAGAGTTCCCTTCTATCCAGTTTAATTTCTGCTTTAACATCGTTTTTTTTCCTATTAGGTACCATGAATTTAGTTTTATGTATGCATATTTATTTTCATTTTTTTTGCAGTGCTGTTTTCCATAGATTTAAATTTGTTTGTAAGTCTTGACCATTTTTAGCAAATACTCTCAAGTCATCAGCGAAGGTACATTCCGCTATCTTTACTACCTGCATGTTTCTATATCTTACGTGGATTTTTTTCGTTTTGTTCTTAAGTTCCTTAATAACGTCGTCAACCACCATATTAAAAAGGACTGGGCTAAGCATTGCCCCTTGCGTCAGGCCATCTTTGGTTAAAAATTCTTCGGACTGCATTTTTCTCATTCTTAGATAATTTCTGTATTCTTGTAGATACTGACTATGGCCTTACATCTCCAAAAGCTTTTTCTATATCTACAAATGCTACCACTATATTATTATTTGGATTCTTATCTATTATTTGCTTTACTTTCCACCCTTTAGTATCTGTTTGTATATGTATGAATCCTCATCCTTGTTGAATGTTCTTCTTCTGCTTCTTCCACTCAAACACGTCTCCTTTCTTTTTTTCCTTCTTTTCTTGTTTACTCTCTTTCCCAACGCCGTCTGGTTTTCTACTTTTTTAACGTTTCTAACTTCCCCTATTTTTCCTTTTTCTTCTCTCTACGTTTCTTTACTTCTATCTTTACTGTCACCCAATCTTCTTCTTTTTTTTCTTTATTTTCGTAGTGATGGGTATTTTATGTTTCTGTGTCACTATTAATTTCACCCTCTTTTTAACCGTTGGTATCAGCTAAATTGACCCTGACTTTTCTTAAATTTTAAAATCTCACCGTGTGATATTAATTATAAAGTAGTAAACTTAACATGACATGAGTACATATTTCTTGGTAGACGACCTAGAGCAAGAAGTTAGAGATAGCAGTAAATGAGCCAAATTTGAAACTTGTTGTAAGGAAGACTATAGCATTTTGGACCTTTTATATTCATACAAAATAATTGCCTTTATTTAGCTACTATTTTAATCACAAAATCATTAAATATTATGTTAGAACTTCCAACTTTGGCAAGATAAAAAAATTGAATAGAGATAACTCTCTCTTTTTCGACAATGCTTGCTATAAAGTGTCCTACATTCCTTTCCTCTTAAGTTTCAATAATATACGATTACGGTTTGACAGTTGAAATACTGCTTCATCCGCCTTTTCTGTATTTTTAAAATTGATAATCAAATCGACCACATCTGTGCTTTCTTCACTGCTGCTTTTGTCTGAATTGGTCATTTAATTACTTTTCTTCGATTTTATTTTTAATTGGAGTTTTATTATCGCCTTGATAATGACAGCTTTACTGTCGAAACACGTCGGTGTTGTAGTAACATTTTTTTTGCTGTGCTGTGGGTTGAAGTGTTTAGTGTTCCACTTCTGCACCAAAAGTGTAGAATTTTATTAATTAGTTTTTTTTTTATTTCTTGTCTCTCTTTTCTAGCTTTGGTTTAGAAGCCTTTGGAAAAGGTTGATGTCTTTCAGGTTAAAATAATGATTGCTATTAGGACATCGATACTACGATATCGAGTATCAATATTTTCATATGAAGTTCTTAGTTTAGATTTTGTAGTGCATCATAATTTTACTACATAATACTTTCTTTTGCTATTTTGGCTTCCCTTAAACAAGCACCACCAGCAAAAAGAGTTTTGGCAACCTGCTTCCGTGATCATTGCGAATGTTCTCTGTCGCATTTGTATTGATATCGTTGGAAGCAGGCATTCCATTTGGCATTGCGAACATTTCGACTACATAAAAAAGATATCAATGTTAATAAAGGTTTTGTATTCAAGTCAGTGTAAAGATCATTAAAGACTTTTACAGTTCTCTAATGGAGACCTTGCAAGACATTAATCTTTAGAATCCCAAAATATATTTGTTTTTTTTTAATGCATTTTAAAATATTAGAAAAATGTTTATCGAATTGCATAGAACTTTATTAACGCAAACAGAAGAGGATATTATATTATAGAAATAATAACAATTATTAAAACATGTGTAAATTTTGATACATGTATTTTTGAATTGTTGGTGTCTGGAATCTGGAATTTGGAACCTAAAATCAAAAAGAAACTAAATATTAAGTACAATACAGTGTAGGTGGATTTAATATTTTACCTTTATTCGCCGTCGTCATCCCTCTTGCATCCGAGGCAAACAATAATGGTTGTTTTTTCTGTGCACTCTTTGCACTTTGTGTAGTGTTTGTTGCCATTGGCTCAACGCATATGACAACGACCTCATTTCCTAGTGGGCGGTGTTTTTTTCTGGTGTTGTTTTAATGTTCTACCGGTGCTTTTAATTGAAGAACACACAACTTTTGAAAACCCTCTTCCATTTTTCAAAGTGTGGGCCGTACGCCTTGAAATATGTACATACATCCACCAAAGCCATTCCTAGCTCTTGTTGAAAATTCTTTCGACGCTTTTTCAATGCCGTTTGTTTATTCCAGTCGGGGGTTTTTGGTATCTATATAACAAAGGCATTACAATATTGCATGCCACATCTATATATCTAGTTCATAAAAATACGAAATGGCCATCTCCTGGTGCTTCTTTTGCAAGACTATTCTCTAACCAGCATGTCGAGTACATCAACACCGATTTTGTATGGTTGTATGAAAGGATAATTTCTGATTTTGAACTTTTCTTCTTCTCCTGATATTTTGTGCTCATGATGTGCGCTTGACAAAAGTAGGTACTACAAATTTTGATGGCTTCACAATATTTGATACTAAAGTAAGATCTTCGGTGAAACGAAATTCAGAAGAATGCAATGCTCGAAATTTTATATCAATTAGGTATCAATCTTTGGTAAATCGATTTTTCCGTACTGTTCCTACTACAGTCAAGTTTTTTGCCAACAATTCTTCTGCAAGAGATATATCTGTGAAGAAATTGTCGCATGTAATATTACGTCCTCAGCCATAGCAATCATTCACTAATGCTTTTACAATCCTAGGTCCTTGATTTCGTTTTACCTCATTCCCCTCTTTTCCAGTATAAACTTCGAAATTGCAACAGTAAAAATTTTCAGGGTCACAAAGAGCCAACACTTTTATCCCATACTCTCCAGGTTTGCTAGGAATGTAAACTCTAAATGGACACCTGCCTCTAAGTGACACAAGCTGTTCGTCGACCGTCCTATTATTAGAAGGAACGTAAGCGTTTCGACAATTGTTTACAAAAGTGGTTGTAATTTCACGAATAGGTGCAAGTTTATCATCATTTTTTCTTTCAACTCTTGTTCAGATCATCAAAGCGTATTAATCTTCCCATGTCCATAAACCTATTTCTGTTCATTGTAGCTTGATAAATAGGCCTACTCAAAGATTGGTTGAATGTGGACCACAAATTGTGTGGATCTTCACGTGATTCTCTAAAGCGACCGGTCAAAATTAGCATCTACCTTCTCCAAATCCTTCATTTTGGCCTCATGTTCATTATTCGTATACAAAACAATTTGTTCTATAATTTCATCAGATATACATAATTTGAAACAGTCCAAAATTGCAGTAACACTTTGCTTTTATAAGTTAGACCTTTTTTGTTTTTAAGTAAATCATCTGTTCTAACTTTCCTAGCTTTGGGTTTCATCATTATCCAAGGAGTCCGAGGATAAGGGTTGCTCTGCTTCATATACACTTTCAGAAATATTACCCACGTTTTCTTCTGAAACATCTTCGTCTGAGGGCACATTACTAAACACTTCATTCATTTCCAAATCCCTATCACCATCATCATCTGAATCGTCCATTAGGGCCTGCCAAAGCTCTTGGTCTGTCAATGACCGTTTAGAACCCATGGCGGCAATAACAGCTGATAGATTGTCACTAAAGAAGTAATCAAGAATGAAATGACACAATATTGTGCAATATATGTCTCAACCGAAAACCCTATTAAAAATCGGTGCAACATCAACGCCCGAAACGGGTCGGTCACGACCCAAATAATATAAATTTGCTATAAATCGCAAAGCGACTAATAAAAATTATGTCCAACCAATCCATAAGTCGTAGAATACATACAGAGGAGCATATCCAAAAGGATCTAGCGCAAGAACAATTTTTCGGGGAATTATAGCGAAAAATGTATTTTTCAGGTCACTCGAAACCCAGTTTCGGACTTGCGAAGGTTAAATTGGAAAATTTTTTGAATTATAATTATCAAGTGAAAAATCTTAGTTATTATTAATTTGTCCAAAGAGTTGTGTTCCTAGTTTGAACGTAGCTATTTCCAAAAATAACTTTGTTTTGTGTGATTTGTTTTGACGACAGCATTTAGCGTTACTATTAAGCAGAAACTGTTAACAAAATAAGTTGTTGTTGTTGTCCTAAAAGGACCTTTTTTTAATTTTAAATAATTATTTATTTACGGGTCGATGGCCGCAGTGGTTAGGCGGCTGACCATTGTTGTGAGAGGACGATAGGCGCCGGGGTTCAATTCTCTGGAGGGACGGTGACATTTTTTCAGAGAGTTTAATCCCGGATCGACTTGCCATTCGCTGTTGGGAGCAAAGTGATTAACAGCGCGGCATCATAAAAGGCGATATGATGCTGTCACAAAGCCAATTGAACACAACATACACACACAAAAACTACACCGCAAGAGTTGCAGTGATAGCCAGACAAGCGATACAGTTTCCGGAGTCACTGCAACTAAGCACCCACCACATTAAAAAAAAAAATTATTTAAATTGCCTACACTATTCTCAACAAATTAGGTGTATCAATTAGAATCACCTCATCACAAAACAAATTCCTAACGTCCAACGTACACACTGAATATCAAAGAAGAGAGAGGTCTTTTGTCAAAACCGACAATAACCCCAGGAATATAATACGTTCTATTCTATCCTCCTCCTACATTCTTTACACCCATTCTCTCCTATTTCCTTCGATCGTTTTTAAAAAGAGGAATTCGACAATATATCATAATAAACGCTATCGTTTTTCAAAAACAGAAACGAAACGGAAAAAAAAATCACGACAGAGAAGAAACTATTTAACAAATTGGGGTCTCCCGGCTAAAAGAAATAAACCGCCGGGACGTCTTTACCCCTGACCAAGATCGTTAACTGTTCAGGGTCAAGTGGTCCCCGATACAAAGCAATTTCAGACCGAATAATTTCGTTTTTCTAGGACCGATTCGTTCGGGTGACTTCTTTCTTGAAGTTATGCCTCGTATCAGTGCGGGGTTTTTCACGAAATCGCGTTAATGACCGACAAAGAAGTGCATGGTCGTTTTCTTTTTTTTGTCGTGGAATCGCCCGTGAAAGGAGAACAGGTGTAGAAATAATATTTTCTCACGCCAACTTGACGATAGGACATAAATTAACGATTTTGACATGTTTTCTATTTATCAAATTTTATGGGGAAATTCTTCCTCATAAAATTATTTGGCTGTTACTAATTAGTGTAGGTTTTAAACACGAATCAATGTATCTATTCTAAGAAGGTGAAAATAAAATTAACTAAAATTAAAAGAAAAAGAGGACGGTCAATCCGACTGCTCCGAATAACAAAATACAGTCGCAGAAAGTTAAGCAACGCGCACAATTAAGATGTTATCATGGCCTAGCTCGATACGGCTAGCTGTCAACAATTAACGTTATTTATTATGAGGTAACAATGGTAATGTTGTGATATTGTGATTGGGTGGTCTCCCGGACAGGATTGTGCGCGCTTCGAACACACCACATCAAAAGAATAAGAAGAAGCAAAAGGACTATAAGCACGGCCAACGCGATGCTGAATTACTATATACCTTCTAATAGAATCGAACTAACAGTCTAATGTTGCTGCGGTCTAGGCTAGTCATTCTCATTAGTTTTATATTGAAAAATACCAGTCGGATCTATCAATCTACTCGCTATAACCTCTTCTATTTCTTCTTCTATCTTTCTCTAATTGTTCAGTTCTTCTTTCGACAATGAAACATTGACATAATGTCGGATCGCGTACTATTCGGATCGTTTATGCCGTAGAATGTTAAGCATTTAACTATGTTTGAGGTAATTTTTTTTTTGGTTTGAGAACAGTCAGGAAGAAAGTCAAAATTCTGTCAATATTTTAGATTCGAAATACCTTCTTCTACCTTCCCCATTGTAGTAAATACACAGCCAATTACATAAACTAATCACATGAATTTGGAACGGGGAGAAGATACCAACAAAATACCGAGGAAGTATAATAATCCCCATTCATAAAAAAAGAGGCCCAAATGCAGAGAAATCTCCCTGATCAACATTTTGTAGAAAAATTCTTGAGCGGGCTTCAAGAGAAATAGATCCCTACCATCGACTAGATCTTTACTACTCGAAAATGAGTGAGAATTCAATAGGATCATCCATAATCTCTTCATTGATTTCAGGCAAGTATACGATAGAAGTATACGAGAGACGTATACGAGAGAGACCAACTATGGAACGCAATGGCGAAACTCTGCCCCAAAAAAACTTATGGACTATGACCAAAGCAATGGAAGTGAAACTTGTTTCGAAAGAAAGATTCTCCGAAAGATCTGTAACCTCTTTCACGACTCGAATATCAATCAGTACCGAAGAAGAACAATTATGAAGGTTAAAGAGATCTACAATGCCATTGACGCTCTTCCAGAGATCAAGTCGCTGTGACTGGGATGGACCGGCCACATGCATATGCTTGCTGGTAATAGCCTTTCCAGGCTAGTCTAGGAAGAGACAGTGACTGGGACAAGGCCGCTGGGACACAACATCTGGTCAGATCTAACAACAATGGGGCTACCCATCGATCCAACTCTTATGGATAGTACCTATCTGTTTAATAACACTACATTAATTCGAATATAATGTGTTTCAATATGTTGGAAACATTTGATCGGCTTCCTATTGCATAGCACGACCAATATACTAGAAATAAAAAAAATATATAGAACAGGTTGCATATAATAGGATTCCAACCATTAGACCAAGCTCCAACAACGTTCTCAGTAAAATGACACATACCTGATACTTAGTTAGGGAAGTATTAAAACTTATTTTTCAAAACTCATCCACTGCCATTACTGAACTTAGTCCCAGATCATAGTTATTTAACCCATGTGTACCACTACTCTTAAATCAATGTCAACTCCAAGACGATTGTTATTTTGGCAGCAAGAAGTGTCCTCATTATTTTCTATGGGCATTTGTATAACTTACTTAACTTCTAGAACTTTAAATTTGGCAACACCCTCTACAAATCTCCATAATGTTTATTTATCTCTCTTTTCCAAAATAAATCTTTTGGCAAAATTAAACTGGAAATGCAAATTTTTGGGCGGTTGTTTGGAGGCAAATTGTTTTATAATATTCAACTGGATTTTCGGTGAATGAGCCCAAACATTCGATCGGGAGCCATCTAAGATTGTCCAACCAAAGCAAAAGTAAATTTAATTTTAGAAATATGATTTGGAACAATTCCATAAAGCCAGCGAGCATACCAACAACGATGGAGTTCTTATTGTAGCTAGAAGCGTTGCTTTCATTGCAAATACGCCAAAGGTTATGGTTGATGCAAGATGGAGCTCCTCCACATTTTAAGGTTGCTATACGAGACTTCTTGAATACGAGGTGCACTGCAAAAAGACGAACAATGGTAATTTCTCCAGAAAAGTCCAATTTTGAGAGAATATGGAAGAGGACTGAGGCTATGAGGCTAGAGTTTTTTGGTAATTACTGATGTATCCACAAGTATGAAGTTACGTTTTTAGGATTCCACTTACTAGATGATGGCCCTTTTACAACTGTAAAGTTATACAAATTGAATTGTTGTCAAAAATACGTTAATTGGTCAGCTAGTTTGGGCAAAGCTAGATTTTTTGGCACTCGAATGAGAAATATTAAATATTATTGCATTCGGTTTTAAAGTACCAGCAAAAAACCTCGGCTCAGGATAAGTTCTTTTCTTAAGTTCCGATTTGCTTCTGTCTTGAGCACATATCTGTCAGAGGTGTTTCAAAACCCACATTGTAATGATTGCTAACATAATTTCTAAAGAAACATTCTTTAACTCTTCATTGTCCATCCACTGACTGATTGTATATTTTGTGTAATTTTCAGATATTCAGCTCACAAGGTAAGACTTTCTACGAATGTTGATATTGCATTTTTCTTATAGTCATTCTTATGTTGGCACCACCACGACCTTCTTCCGAAGGAGTCCCCTCCGCGGAGTCGGTTATTCTTGCAAGACTCAGGGACGTGATTAGTGAGGGCAACTTTTTTCCTGATGGCCAATTCGCTCTGGAACTGAAACACTCTACTGGTGCAGTTTTTCTTGACCTGGTCCAGGCATTCGTTTTGGTCAGGCATGATGATGGTTTGGTGTATAAAATGGGCAGATATCAATCCGAAAAAGATATCCCTTATTCGGTCGTACCTCTCCCAAAGAACTTTTCGTATCAAGAGGCTTGGCGAGCACTCTATCATCAGACGTGCGAATGCTGGTGTACCTCAGAGCTCCTTACTTGGGCCCGAACTGTTTATCTTGTACACCAGCGATATCCCTGTGAATATCAGCACCCGCTTGGCCGAAACGACGTATTTGTGTGCAGAAGGCTGCAGAGATCAGTAGATGAGCTTTGTGAATGGGCTCGGAAGTGGAGACTAATTTTTAATCCCGACAAATGTGTAGCGATTTGGTTCTCTTGAAAACGAAATCCCCCCTCCAGCATCATCATCGGGGGACGGCAGTTGCCCTAGAGTCCCCAGGTGCAGTATCTTGGGATGGTTCTTGATACAAGGCTCGCCTTTAAACACCACTTTTCGATGGTGGCGTCCCGATTCATTCTCTGTACGATCATGCGTTGTACTCGGTTGGAGAACCCGTTGATGCAGCATCTCGGGGAGCTAGATCCTGACAGACCACCACCTTGTATCGAGAAAGCGAAAAGAAAGACCTCAGCAGGAGTCCGCTTGTGCCAAGAATCGTCTCATTACTCCGTGGACTCTGTTATGTGAGAGTCTCTCACCAAAACGTCACGTGATACTCTCCGATGCATCTATTGGTTAAAATTGACTTGGTGGAATATGTACTTGAATGTCTGCTGCAATTGGCGGGTTTTGAATTTAAGCGTGTTCTTTTCATTTATTAAATCAAATTAGCATCACAACTATAAAAAGAAATCTAGAACTGCGTTAATCAGCATCGTTTTTTGCTAACTAATCGGTTGAAGCTATGACTAGGTTTCTTTTCACCATAATTTTTCCCTAGTCCTTGAAGAGAATCGTTTGAACAGCATAAATTCACCTTAATTGACTCTTACTTTATTGACCTTAATCTAAAACTATATCAAGTTTAAAAAGTTTAAGACTTCAGACACTTTCTCACAGTTAAATAAGACACCCCGGTATACAACAAAACTATTTTTCCACAGCTCCACAAGTTATTCAACCTGATTTGCTCCTACACCCATCATCCTTTCTTTCACCTCCTGACAAATGGTACAACTCGTACGGCTCTCTCCAAATTAAGATCTATTCCCGCGCTTATTAGTTCGTTACGCCAGCGCCGCGAGGCACCAACTAATAAAAACAGTTGAAAGTCGTGATGGCCGCGAAACGTATTGGCGATCGTAAAATATTGAAGAGTTCATTTTTCTTCTTCTGTTTCGAAGGTTCGACGAACGTATCCGTTTGGTATTCTCTCGTATTCGTTTTGTCTTAGCCAATTTGCTTGTTTGTCTTTAATTGAGCATTTATTTTTTTTCCTCTCTTACGAGGAAGAGTAGGAGAAGAGAAGAAAGAATAAAATTAATGATGTGAGTTTTGTATTTTCCGTTATTAATGCTGATGATGAATATATGTTAAAGAACATTAAAATTTGTTCGAATTTTTTTGTACGGTATTGTACAAACGCACTTAAATAAATAATTGATAAATGAAGTTATCTTACCATACCTAATCACGCGTTAAATCAACTAAAAAAAAAAGGTCAGAAACCTCAAAAGTAATTTACTTGTTTTTTATACCCTAGTATACCGGTCACAAAACTCAATTTACCCATTGTACAATTCTTTTATTGCCGATGATGATATATTTCCGCTGACCATTTGGCACTGCTGTAAGCGCTACCTAACACTGATACCCTATTGGATCCAGGTAATTACAGGTTACAGTAGTTGGAACAAGAAAATTATACTCTCAGAATCATGGTTATTTTATCGTTTTCACTAAATTGCATGTATTTAGGTGGATTCTCGACCTAAATGGTACTAAAAGCCGTTTTTCCTTTAATGTTATTGCTTCGTTTTGATTGTTAACATTGGACGTGGTTTGTTTTGTTCTTGGTTGAATCGTGTATCTGATGTTTTACTTCCAGTTAATGTCTGTGTTAGTAGAATAGATATTTCTAACTACTGGCGGCAATAATTTCTCATTTTGATTGGATTACACATCGTAAGGCTTGCATTTTTTTCTTTCATTTGACTGTTTTGCTTTTTCTGTACTGGATTATAAACATTTATTTGTAAAATACAGAGTGGCCCATCGAAAATGAAATAGATGAATTATGAACAATGAACATCTGCAGAGGCAACAAATGGCCGAATAAGTTTTGTGTTGCAAAATCGATGTCAGCCTTCTTACCAAAAACAATAACGGCAATTTTCTTAGCATTGATGAGTTAAAAAAAATGTTTGGTTGACATTTTGATAATGTTGGCAATATTAGAATTTATGGTGACACTGACAGCAACTATGTCTTCACGATTGAATTAGAAATATATTTGAGGATAATCTGCATATATGCAGGTGATAAGAATAATGCTTAAGGGATTTATGCAGCTTAGATGTGTAAAGAGTGAACAAAAGAGGTCCCAGAACAGATCCCTGAGGTACACCACTACGCACAAGCACCAAAACTAACTAGAAATTGCTACAACTAGAGTTATATGTCAAGTTAGTCTCACTGGAAGACATGACTATGAAGTGGTTTCTTCTATTCTTTTATTGTGTTTATCATCCTCTCTTCTTCATTTTTTTTTCTGTTTCTTGCTTTTCTTGTTTGCTTTCTTATGTTTCGTCTTCATGATTGATAATTTTTTTTTATAGTTTTCTGTTTCGAATTCTTTCTTCCCTTTCCTCTACCTCATTTTATTTCTGGTATTATTCCTCTTTTTCCCTCGTTTTTTAGTCTGTTTCTTTTCTATTTCGTCTATTTTCTTATACTTCCTCTTTACGACCTTTCTCTTCTTTATTGGTTTGAAACATTTTCCGTTTTGACTGTTTTCTTCTATTTTTCGTTCTTTTTCTTTCCATATTTCTTTTCTATGACATCATTTGCTGTCGCTTCCTTTTTGATTAACATTTTCTCCACATCTCTTTTCATATCCGATATCTTCCGATATGTTTGTTTCTTTCAATTCCTTCTAGATCCTGTTCTTTCTTTCTTCTAGTTCTCTTCAAATAATGTTTCTTCTATTTCGTTCTTTTAAGGTTTTTCTTTTAATGCAATCTTTCTTTAGTTCGCCTTCGATTTCACGTATGCTTGTTTCCTTGTGTCTTTTTGGTTTATCTTTTCGCGTTTCTTGATATTCTCGTTGGCGCCCTTAATTATGTTTCAATTTCGAATGTTTTTTCCTGTTTCGAATGTTTTGTGCTTTGTCTGTTTTGCTCTCTCCTCATTTTTCTTTTCTTTTCGTTTTGTCTCTTCATACTTGATTTCTTACGATAGGTATGTTTGTTTTTTTTTTCATTGTTTTCGATTTTTACTTTTTATCATCTTCTCTTCTGCGTTTTTCCTTCACCCTCTTGCTCTTCTCGTTCGTTTTCTTATGTTTCCTATTTATCACCTTTTTCTCTTTCATTTTCTCGAAATCATTTTTTCTTTGGTATGTGGTCTCTTTGCCTATTTCGTTTCTTCCCTTCGTTTGCTCGATACTTTTGTTCATTTCTTATTTTGTATATCTTTGTTACCACCCTCCCTTCTAAGTTTTTTCTTCTCCTTTTTTTTTCTATTTCAAATGTTTTCTCCCATTTTTCTTCCTTATTTTTCTTCTTCGCTTCCATGTTCTCTCTTCTCTCTTTTGCCTACATTTCTCTTCATATTCAATTTCCTTTCGATATGCTTGTCTCTTTCATTGTTTCCGCTTTTTTTCCTGTTTCATTTTACTTCTCGTTTGCTTTCACAACTTTTTTTTTGTTTTGAATATTTTCTCCTATTTTTCGTCCTTTCTCTTTACATATTTTCTTTCCTCAATCCCAGTAACTCTGTCCTTCTTTTCTGGTATTTTCTTTTTGCCTCATTTCTTGCTGTATATTGGTTTCTTTCATTACTTTAGTTCCTTCTTCTTTATCATCATCCTCTCTTCTGTATTTGTTTATTGTGTCTTGTTCTTCTCGCTAGCTTTCTTATGTTTTCCCTTCATTATCTTCTTCTTCGTTTTTTCATCACGCTTGCTTTTTTATGATTCCTTTTCTTACCTGTTTTCGTTTTCTTTTTTTATATATTTTCTCCTATTTTTCGTCTCTTATTTTGCCTCTCCACTATTATTGATTAACTTTTGCTTAGATCTCTGCTCATACTCGATTTCTTCGGGTATGCTTATTTCTTTCATTGTTTCCTTTTTTTTTGTTTATCATTACGTTTTCGTCTTTTCTCATTTTTTTTATGACTTCTACTTCTATCTTGCCAATTCCATTTTCCTTTAAAACTTTGTTTTCGATTTTTCTTCCTTTAATTCAACTTTCTTTGTTTCTTCGGTTATTTTTATTATATATTTAGATATTTTAGTTCAGTTTCAGTTCTTCAAAGCTATTGGTCGCAAACGCGAAGCTCATAGAAACCGATTTGAGAGAATTGCTGAACTAGAATCTTCATTGATTCAGAAAATTCAAGAAACAGCAATTTTAAAGATTGTTTATTTTGTTTTATAGTTTTTTTTTTGGTTATACGAGGGTTGGGGCAAAAGTCACTATTTGTTTTTTTTTTAAATACCAGTCCGGTTGGAAAATGTGACTATGCCTGCAGAACTTCCACACGACAAATATACGTTTGTGATCCGATCACATATCTGCAAGAAAAAAAAAATAGTTGCCATGACTTATGCCCCAACCCTCGCACCCGTTTATCTTTTGTATGTAATTCAATTATTTTAATTCGCAAAGTCCTATTAACTCAAACTATTTACTTAAAAAATGAAATTTTTCCTACATAGTACATAGGCGGCAAATTTTATGTTAAAATATAACATTATTATATAACCTTCTAAACCTAGTTATCCGTAAACAGTTTAAAACGTATATTTTAATAATCAAAATCAGAATAAAATAAAAATAAATTTCGTAATTTCAACGTGACCCACACCGAAGATCACAAGTGCTAAATCCCTATTGTAGTTGCATTATTCTTGCATCACGTGAAGACCAACTCGTACAAATCTAATACTTACATTTAAAAGATTGAAACTCGGAACACAAATTAACAACTACTTAACACTAGACTTCCAGGAAAACGAAAATTCACTAACCACGGGCAAAAACACCGCAGATTGTTGCCGCCTGATTGACAGGTTTACCAACTACACAACGTCTGGTAAACGCTAATAATTCCAATTCAACGAAAAATTATCGGTACGAACGTCCTACGTGCAACGTCACAATAGCGAAATATTTAACGAGATTTTAGTGCTAATCGTCGATGTAAGACGTGTTAAACAAGTGCGTTTATTATTGCAGCACGGAGTTTCTGATGTACTAAGCAAATTATTGGCGAATTACTTTAGCGTTAGGTATAATAGAGCGGTTATTGGATGATAATTTCGCGTTAATATTGGGATGTTATAGATGATAATTGGTTTTACTATGGAAGATTTGCTTAAGTGCAGATGCTGATTAGTTGACCGGCGACAACTTGCTGCCGGATAATGTTTAGAAGGGATTTTCAAATGAGAAGGTTTCCGTTACGAATAGGAAGTTTTGTTTAATTAGTGATTAGATGGAGCGCAGGTAGATTTAAGTGGTTAAAACTGATTTGTAGATTGGGAAAATGGGGCGTTTATTAAGCGAAAAATGCGAAACGTAAATGTGAAACACTAATGCAAACATCAGTGCAACAACACCAAAGTTTCACACAATTTTACTTTAACATTCATTAACAAAGAGACAAGAAGTTTTTCTAAAAACTGGGCTTGAATAAAGTGAGACATATTTTTATATGATCAATAAACTCGGATATCTAAATTGAAAACAGTAGTGGGCCCAAAATTTAGTCCTGCGGTACGCCTGTATTAATACTAAGCAAAGGTGATAGTTTGGCCTCCAAGATTCACACTTTTCTATTTAATAGATTTAGATTTAATTAAGGGTGGTAGTGCTCCCAATAACTATGACGGTTTGAGAGAAAATATCAGGTGTTCCGGATTTTCAAGTCTTCGCTAAGGTGACGATATCATGTAAGACAACCTGTGAGGATGCATAGTTTGTTTCTACTTAGTTTTAGCAAGATTTCTGCTCTATCCTTTTGGTAATTTTTAAGGAATATCTTAGAGTGTCTCAGAGCAGGAGATTCTCCCAAAGGAATACTCTGAGTCTCTCGTCTCTATGTTTGAATTCCTTTTTGTAGGTGCTCATCCCTATACAGCAAAACGATTTCAGTCCCACAATGGTGTGATGGCCTTCCTTGCTAATAGATTAACTTCTTCGTTGCCTCTGATTCCAATATGTCCTGGTACCCAACATAATGCAACTCTGTTTTTTTTTGCTTAGGTTGTTTAATCTTTTAAGGAACTCCTAGATTAATTTCGAGCTGATGATGTTAGAACTCAACGCCATTGTAGCTGTTTTTAGAACCATCCACATACCATATTCTTTTCGAAGTTATATTTCCTAACCATCTCATCGTTCAGTAAACTTAGAAGTGCAATTTCGCGAGTATTTCTAGTCCCATAAGATATATTTATGCTACCATTGGTAAAAGCACTAACTTTATAAAAGGCCTGACTTAGTTTATAGAATAAGCCAACCACCACCATTTATAGATATTTAAATAACTCAGTATACATTAATTTTCAGGAAATTTCAGCAAAACAAGCTAGAACAGATATTGATCGACAGTTGTTCATAAACTGTTTGTCTTCCATTTTTGTGGACAGGCACAACTTTGGCAATCTTTAGTGTTTCGGGAAAGACACCTTATTGAAAGGCTTCATTAATTAAATCTGCTGAAGGTGAAGAAATAACATGGGCAATACATTTCAAAACATTGCGTTCGATGTCGCCAATACCTGAATGCTTTAATGATAGTAGGATTTCTGATCTGATGAATCAAGAGCTGCTTCCATATCCTTGGTACTAATTATAGTGATTTTATTAACAACAGTAGCAGTCGAAACGATATTTATGGATAATATTCATGATTATTACTGCTTGGAATGTTGCCAAATTCACTTTGCAAAAGTCCAGCCAACAACAAGCACAAAATTCAATACTGTCTCTCTATCGATTCGAGAAGGTTAAGGTTCTTCCTTTTTTTCGCAGAGTGTAAAAGTTCTATGTTGTTATTATCTGTTTTACGATTGTTTCCTACAAGATATGTACCAAATATAGAATTTAAATGGAATGGTTTGATAAGTTCTTATAATGTAACTTTGAAACTTCTCTTGGTCTCAATTCTCCTCAGCCCTTTTCATGAGTTGGTCCAAAAATAATACTGCAGCATAAATGGAAAGTAGGCGACTGTTAAAATGCCAGAGGAACCACAATCGCAATAGAAGTAAACCAAGAATTTTCCACGTAAAACAAAACAGTCGATAGTGACTATGGTGAAAATTGCCAACGTCCAGATTTTCCAGTCGAAACTTTCGAAGAAGAGAAAGCAGTATTTCTACGCAGCTTGAAGAAGGACAAAGATGACCTGGATTTTATACAGAAATCTACTATATTACAGGCTGCAGATGGAAAATGGTTGCCTGTGCGTAGAAATCTATTAACTGCATCAAATTTTTATAGTTTGAGATACTACGCCATGTAAGAATTTGGTTCGAGAGCTTTTATATGACGTAAAATCTTTAAATATAATTTCTTTAAAACATGGAAGCAAAAATGAAAATGTTTGCAAAATGGAATTAGAAATTCTAGAAAATATTGCAGTCCAGCCTTGTGGGTCATTTATTGGTTTAGACAAACCATATTTAGGAGCTACTCCTGATGACGTAATTTTAGAAGTTAAATGCCCTTTCTCTGCTTATTTATTACCATTAAACGAAGCTGTCAATAGGGAAAAAAATTTTAAACTACAACGAAGCTACAGATAGTTATGTTGTAAACATGAAGCACCAATGGTATTACTAGATACAAGGACAACTGCACTGTACAAATCACAAGGGTTGCTTATTAGCTATCTGGTGTGGAGCAAATTTTCCAGTTACGGCCATCTTTATTATTAGAAAGGAATGACTTTTGGAAAAGTAACATGGAACCACAACTCACGCGATTTTATTCCAAGTCCCTCCTACCAGAAATTATAAAGCCTAGATATAGGGAAGATTTATGGTTTCGACTGGCATCTTTCAATCAATGAACGTTCTGGTTTACTCTCCGTTTAGGTAAATTTTTGTTGTACGTATCTACTCTGAATGTACAGATTTTAAACGGAACTTAAGAGTATGTAAATATGTTCTTATTCTATTACTATCATCCTCGGATTTAATCATGCTGTCAAGGTACAGCACCCTCTTAACCCTTTATAGTTCAGTGGTTCCTATGTGGACCACCCTCCATTAAGGCTCATTTTACCATACGCATAGATGGTAGTTCTTTGATAACACCATCAACCATTTTTCACACAAGAAGTGCTTGACGTCATTGTTCAGGAATCGAATAAATATCCCCAACAAAACGGTACCAATTTAGATCTTCAATTAGATGAACTGAAAGCATTTTTAGTAATATTAGTAGTAATGGGGTTTCATGTTTTACCCAGTATAAGATTATATTGGTCTAGTGATGAGAATCTTCGCGTTCCTCGTATTTTGCAAAAATTGTATTCCTTTGGGCAATGACATCAACAGTCTAAAATCAGTAATATCCTCTTTGCAAGAAGACATAAAAAACCTAAAGCAATCATTGAAAGAATCCTCCTCTTCCAACTGATTATCTCTTCTGGATTCAGAGAGGATTATTCAGGAGATAGCTGATCGGGATAGACGTAAAACAAATATTATTATTTTTGGCTGTAATAAATCCAATTGCGGTACTAATAACGAGCAGATAAGATTGGATACTGGTTTCGTTAACGACATGTGTTCATCTCTTCAGGTTTCTGATCCTAACCTAAAAATGTCTCGTCTAGGCAAATTTGATCCTACAAATACCAATCGCATGCGCCCTATTAAGGTGTGTTTCTCATCTGAAACTAGTGTTCACTCTGTTCTGCGTAACATTACGAAATTGAAGTCTAAACCGAAATTTTCTAAAGTATCTATTTTTCGTGACCGTACACCCATGCAAATTGAGATCTATAACAATGCTAGGGTTGAATTGGCTGATCGTTTAAAGAATAGTTAATCTAATCTTAGAATAAAGTACAAAACGGTATACCATCCATTACTTCGACTTTAAACTAGGAAGTTCCAACAGTTGCTTTTCATCATCTTCCTTCCCTCATTTATGGCAGTGAACCAGGATTTGCCCTGTATTCAAGAAAGGTGCAAAATCTGAAATTAACAACTACAAACCTATATCCATTCTGTCCAATTTTGCCAAAGTGTATGAGAATGTGATTTTTTCTTACCTATATGAAAACACTAGGTCATTTATATCGCCTCATCAACATGGCTTCGTACGTGGACGTTCAACAGTCACTAACCTCGTAACGGTCTGCCAATACATTTGTCAAGATTTAGATAAACAAGGACAAGTTGACGTTGTGTATACCGATTTTAGTAGCGCCTTTGATACTGTTGACCACATGATTTTACTTCAGACGCTTTCTGACTGTGGCTTAAGCTCCTCCTTTTTACGATTAATCCAGTCTTATTTATGTCCACTATAATGGCTATAAATCGTTCACCTTTTTTCCATCTTCTAGTGTGCCGCAGGGTTCAAGCTTAGACCCTCTACTCTTTGTTTTATACATAAACGATCTTTTAGAAAACCTATCCTGTCCTGTACTTGCATATGCAGACGATATAAAAGTTTATGGGTCTATAGCTAGTTGGGATGACGTTCTGCACTTACAGAACAATATTCAATACATTATCGACTGGTGTACTAGATATAGGTTGAAATTGAATATTGGCAAATGCTGTTTTGTTTCCTACACTCGCAACCGGAATCCAACTGCATCTATTTATATTGTTAATGGCCAGTTGTTGAAGAAGGTCGACACCTTCAATGACCTTGGGGTACTCTTCGATTCTATGATGAGCTTTTCTCAATATATTACAAATCTTTTCTTGTCTGCATCAAGAACACTGGGCTTCGTTATACGTGCTTCGCGATTTTTTTCAAAAACGACCAACTACTAAAGACGTTATTTTTTACATTCGTTGTTAGTAAATTGGAATATGCGTCACAAGTCTGGTCACCACACTACATCTACCTTCAGCTTTCAATTGAGAAAGTACAACGTCGCTTTCTTAAATATCTATCCTTCAAAGCCGATGGAGTGTATCCGGAACGTGGGATTGACTATACATCGCTACTCCATAGACATGGTATGACATCTCTGGGACTTCGCCGTGAATGCCAAGGTGCCCGTTTCATATGGAAGTTGGTCCATGGAGTTATTGATAGCCCGTCTCTTCTTTCTTCCCTTAACTTTCGTATTCCCCGATTTACCTCACGTTCCTTCACTTCGTTTTCTCTTCCTCTCTAGATCTAACATCCTTACTGCTTCACCACTTGCTACTATGTGTCGTTCTGCTGACCTCCATTACAATGATATCTTCTTGGTACCATTAATGAGATTATTATTTTGTATATATACATGTGTATTATTTTTGTCCTGTTATTGGAATTACTTCTGTTGGGCAATAAATCATTATTATTATTATTATTAGTAGGGTAATGTCGCAAAAAGAGATTTGACAAATCCTTGGGTATTTACATATAAATGATAATGAAAAAATGCCGCCGCGAGGTGGCACCAAATTCGATACATTATAAATATAAAGTGCGTCCACTGCTAAATACCATTTCTGAAAAATTTTTACAGGCTTTGATACCGCATCGCCATATCGCTGTCGATGAAAGTATGGTAGGCTTTTAAAGGCCGTAGCAGCTTGGAAACAATATATGAAGCCTACTAAACGCGGCTTCAAGATTTGGATAAGAGCTTGCTCGGTGAGAGGGTATAACCTTGGATTCAAAGTTTATGAGGGAAAAGAAGCAGAAAACACTAGTAATTGGAGACTTGGCAAAAGAGTAATACTTCAGATTTCCGAACCTTTCCAAAATAAGGGCTACTGC
>CM043019.1:17667722-17694620 GCA_023690525.1 Holotrichia oblita | reverse complement strand
TAACAAAGAATGAAATTTGATTATTTAAATTTCGCGGGTTCGAATTTTCAAGCCTAGTTTACCGAAACTTTACGTAACGCATGTTAATGTGTATGACAGATATGACAGATTTGACTTATATCACTACATATTCTGTCATTTGCTTATCTAATAATAACTATTTGAACATATTTCCCATACAAGTACTATTTGCGCATCTAATGCAAATCTAATACAAGTTGATCAATAAGTCGATCATTCAGCACCAAATTATTGTTTCTACATAAGTTAAACATTAAAATTTCCATGCTGTCAGTATTGCAGTAAGTTTCTAAAACTATCTATTCAATCAATTGTAATATAATTATTAAGCCAATCTAACAAACATTTTAGCTGAAATAAGGTTACTAATAGGAATAAAAAAGAATACACCGTCAAACATAATAAGACAGTAGACAGAAAAGACACAAAACGAATAATTAATTTTGAATGTTTGTCAGTTGTCAAGTGATATTTAATGACAGCCCAATTCAAATTTTGCGTTTTACGCAAATATGCATCAGGTAAATAACAATATTTGCGCGCTTCAAAATTTGAAATATTGGCGGCAATTTCAAAAAGTTGTTGATCTCATTTGTTATTAAAATAGATCACATTTCATATAGCTATACGTTAAAAAATTAGCTGTTTCAGAAATTTACAATAAAAATACCACATTCTATTTAGATAAATGCAAATTGATTTCGATATGACGTCATGATGGATGGTATATAATCCACGTTTTTATTAAAATTACTTCTTATTTAGTTTGGTTTTTTAAATATTGATAGAGAATCAGAAGATTTAATATAACATTGCAACTTGTTAAAAATTTTACTACACATAAATAAGGGACTTTTCTCGAACAGTGAAAGAAACAATGATGGATGAGATAATAAACTATTACTAATAAATATAGTTTTACAAGACTCTCTACCATTAACGTTGAATATAATTCACAATATCTTCTTCTGAGTTATGGATACCCTGGTAGCCATAGAAAGATGATCCCAAAACATCGAACCATATATCTAATATGACAAGACTGGTAATAAGCAATAACAGTATCAACACTAGAACAAGTCTTTAATCGGCGAATAGCATGAGTTGTTCTATTGAGTTTATTGCATAATTGAGAGATATGGCTAGACCACAAGTCGTTATCCACTGCACAGCCCAAAAACTTTGAATGAGGAGATAATGGTAAAGATCGACTATTGAAACTACCACTGAGGTATCATCAGCAAACTGTGTTACGCTACTAACAGGAAAAGAAGAGGGTAAATCATTAACGAATATTAAGAAAAGTAAAGGTACAAGAATGGAACCTTGAGGCACTCCACGTTTTACACTTGTAGGCTTAGAAATAGAAGAATGGCTTCCAGAATGATGATTCACAACAACTACTTGACTTCTGTCAGATATGTAAATATGATCTAACCCAATCAAGACAAACCCCACGTACACCATAGCAATAAAGTTTATCACGCAATAAATAATGATCCTCTCTGTCAAATCCATGTGAAAGATCAAAGTAAATTTCACTCACACAATTTCCTCTATCAATATTTATATAAATATAATTTAACGACTTAAAAATGGCATTACTAATAGACTTAGATTGAATAAAACCAAACTGATTACAACTTAAAACTAAAGAAGCCCTAAAAAACTGGACCAATTTTAGTCCTTTTTTTATCTAAAAAGAAAGAAGCCAAGTAAAAATAACACATTGACTAATTTGGTTAAGGGATAAGCATGAAATTCAGCTACATGTACAGTGACCTTCAAAGGTATTCGGACACGACTAGATAGAGAAACACATTGCGCTCAATACTTTATTCCAAAGAGCCGCAGGCCCAGCTTACTACCTGCTAATTGTAATCGTAGTTTGTCGCTCTTACAATACCATTGCATTATATAGATGCATATGCGTAAACATAGCATGAATTAAAATATTAGAATTAACGAATTCAATCTTCTGTAGCGTTAAGTTAGTGAAATAGTTGTTTTAATCACAAATACTATTTGAATTGTCCGTTTTAGTAAAAATTTTCTAGCAAATTGCTTACGATATTTATTGGTAGTTTTCACTCTTTTGATTTTCGCGAAACTGTTTGCAAACATTTTAAAAACAATTCAGATTTAGATACGTCAAAAAGCTTGAAAATGACACGATCGAAACACCGTTTATGTCTTCTTCGTTATAGGAGTTTGCAACAGAATTTCAATGTATTCGAGTTGGAAGCTCACAATCGATTCTGTTCAACAGATTTATTGCTTACAATAAAATAATAGTTAAAAAATGGCAGAGCTATAGATTGAAGGTTATCATAACAAATATTACGATGAGAGACCTCATGTTCGTTTAACCGTAAGCTGTTTTATCTTTACGAAAAAAATACTACGAAAATTTTGAAAAAAAGTGTATTTAAATGCACATCATACATACAATCCTAAAATTCGTATAACATCTCCTATAAAATATCACCTACAAAACCATCAACAATCGGAACAGTTCCAATATGAACGCAATTTTTTGGGTTTCAGCAGGCATTAATTAATCCAAACGAGATATAAATTAGATTGAGACTCTCATAGACGTCAACCTCTCTAATCGATTGATAGACCCTCACGAGGGTATGTGGCGTCAGCGGAACTATGCCATTAGAGCACCCACCCGGACAGAATCCGAGTGTAAAAACAAAAAGAGAGATCTGACGAATACAAGAGGTGTAGAAGTACAACTCGCACTAAAGTATACCTCGTTGCATCGAAACAAAATTTGAGTTTGAACTAGCGTTCATATCAGATAGATCCTATTGTTAAATTGGAAAAAAAAACTAGTAGAATCTATCGATTTGTCTGAAGAATTATGTTATTGAAAATGAAACTTCATTGCAATAAAGTTAAAATCGATAGATTCTACTATTACATCTAACAAAATAATTTAAAATTAAGATGTATTTGCATAGGATGCTGACAATTTGTCGCAAGCTCGAATCTTCTGTAGAGATCCATCTACCGAAGCATCAACAGCAAGATAGCAGACGAAACAAAAGTAGCTGTCATCCCGAACAAATCACAGTATGCGGCCAAAATATCTGCTTGTTTGCAAGACGATAGTAGATATACAACAAACGATTAATACCACAATAATCCAAACCAGCTGTATGTAGATTAGAGCAAACATACCATTCCAACCAGTAGTCAACACGAAACGACTTACCAAACCATCAACAGTAAGACAAAGATCTCCTTAAGTAATTTAACACTTATCCCAACACGTGGACCAACATTCAACGCAATATCCAAACCTTCGATATCAACCGACCTACCAAACCATCAACAATAAGAACAGTTCTAAAATGAACGCTTTTTTTTGGCATTCTACAGCCATTAATTTAAAAAAAAAACGGGATATACATTAGATTGAGACTGTCCCTTTTGAGACTCTCACGGACGTCAAACCTCTCTAATTGGTTGATAGACCCTCACGAGGGTATGTGGCGTCAGCGGAACTATGCCATTAGAGCACCCACCCGGACAGAATCCGAGTGTCAAAACAAAGAGAGAGAATCTGACGAACAAAAAAGCTGTAGAGGGACAACTCGCACTAACGTACACCTCGTTGCATCAAAGCAAAATTTGAGTTCGAACTAGCGTTCATATTAGGTAGTTCCCACTATTACACCGCAGCCATCATCTCCAGTAATAATGCGATTCGAAAATTAACCACCTTCTTCCTTGTATCGACGGAGAAAGGACAATACGACCTATATTTCGATAACTTCCATTCGTAATTTCACGAGAAACGATTCCCAAAATTTCAGTAAAACTACAAGAATTCAATTAGTCCGATGTAAAATAAGACAACCGTCTCTATAGATGTTACCTCTACCGTTGTCGACGGTCAACTGAACCGCTATTCAACGTCATGCGCGAGTTTGTTGACCTTATGTCGTTAAAATGTTATTGTGA
The DNA here is from genome assembly GCA_023690525.1 of Holotrichia oblita. Taxonomy (NCBI): domain Eukaryota; kingdom Metazoa; phylum Arthropoda; class Insecta; order Coleoptera; family Scarabaeidae; genus Holotrichia; species Holotrichia oblita. The sequence goes on along the minus strand of CM043019.1, from coordinate 17,690,621 downwards.
CATCAATGTGACGTCAACCGGAAGTTATAAAAATGTCATTAAGTCTGTATTGTTGTTATTCCGTAATGACGTCATTTTATAATGTATCGGGTAATTAAAAGTAAATACAAAGAATAAATAATGTTCTATTCTAGAGAAAGGGAGCGATATACAGGGTGTTTCAATAGTGCGGTGTCGGTCGGTATCTCGATACCTGTAGATAGATAAAAAAAAACTTTTAAAACGAAACTTCTTTCATTCTTAAAGGGGGCGATAGCTTAAAATTGCCTTCGTTTATACAGGGTGTTACGTTTATACAGCCTTTAAAATGCAAAAATGCATATGACAGGAATGTCAGCGGTTCTTTAGTCTTACTATTATAATCTTGTTTCTCTGTCGTTCACCATTTTGGTATCAAATAACGTTCCACTGCCCTCTAAAAAATTAAACAAGGAATATGTTATTGAATAATTCAAGTTTAACACTGTCTGTGAGAAGTTAACCTCTACGTTTTCTATATTTTTGAAATGTTGAAAATTGTTTCAGTTTGTTCTAGGTTTGTTGTAAAGTTTTTGAAAAATAATATAAAAACGGAAAATAAAATTTACCAACCTCCTGTTTAGAAGTTTAGACCTCTATCATGTCTTCTAGCAGTCTAAAACTTTGGAACAACATAAAGCAAATCTAGAACAAACTTGAACAATTTGCAAAATTTACTTCACGTAGACTAAGTTCGTTTTTCTTCATTATTTCATGAATTATGCACGAGTAAGGTGGAAGGCTAAAATTCTCAATTATTTTATGAATTAGTCATGGTAGAAGAATAATGAAAATTCTTGAAAAAGGAGGGTGGAGGAAGAGTTGTTACCCCCCTATCTTTTGAAAGAGGTAATTCTAAAGCTAATTATTTCATACAAGCTGGATATTCGCTATTAAGAAAATTCGTAGAGGAACTAGAAAAATAGCTTTCGCACTCAAGAATTTCAATTTTCCAAAATTTCAGAAACAGAATATTCTAAGAAGAAAGTACGGCAGGACAAGAAGTTGCTTGTTTGCAATTGATTTTGAAGGTTCACTTTATTGCCAGTGTTGAAACATAGTCATTGCATTAATAATTCCCTAGTGTACAAAAGAAACATATTTGCATCAAGAAATAAATTTTTACTACGTAATAACATTAACTTCAAAACAAATTGGTACATCAAAGACATTTGAATTATTGCTTAAATATTTAATTTTCCCTTATTTCATATTTTCCTACGGCGTCATCGTATGGTGAGGCTATGAAGTTGAGATTATAGAAAACTGTTATCTCAACTTCGCTACATTATCGAGTAGAACATATTTGTAGCTACTCACAAACAAATGGACATGTTGGAGTGTCAGTCCTAGTAATCGTTACAAAATCATTGAAAATTAAATTAAAGATTTATCATTATCTTCCTTCATTGTTAAATGTTCAAATGTGTTGTGTAGTGGTGCCATCTATACAGCAAAACTAATAATCGTCAAATACAGTTTCTGTAGTTATCTTCGTGCAGGTTAGATATAATCGTATGCCGAAAATACTGCACTCCGTTAAGAGATGGCGCCAACAGTCAGGAATTAATTTCAATTTTAAATACTATAATATCAATGTATTTTAATCATAGTTTAATAATATCTATATTTAATATTATTATCATTATATTAATTTAAATATATTTAAAAATATTCTCAATTAATATTGATAAAACTAGTTTCACTTTCATCCTAAAGATGTCTCTAGTCGGTAATTTATTCGTATGACAGCTTTAAACGTAATATACGTCGCGATTGCGAAATCTTTCAATAAACAATAACAATAAATAATATTAATACGATTTATTCTTTATTACCCTCATTAGAAATTATTACCGATATGAAACTAGCTTTAATACGCCAATAAAGACTTAAAGGAACGCTACATTATCGACGAATGTTGACATTATTGCACATTTTGATTACCCGAGTGAAATATTTTAATGTTCTATTCCAAGACGTTTACGGGTCGTACATGAAATCGTTAGAAAATTAATAAAATGACTGGACGACTATCGTGTTTCGAATAGGTCGTAATTGGAATCCGTTTTATCGCTTCGCTAGGAAAAAAAATCTAATTTTACCTATAGTGGATTATTACCTATTCTATTATAAACTCGCTGGTGTGCGTAGCAATTCAACCGCGGTAGTATAGAATATTTATTTTACGATTGGAATAGCTCGATGTCGAGTTCGCCTATTCGCAACAATTCTGAAACGTGTTTTGAATTTGCAACGGTTGTAAGATACTATTAGAATTAATCGTTTTTTAGGACTGTATTTTCTTCTAATAGTATCTGCAGGAGTAATTAGTTTTAAGACGTGAATTATTCGGAACAGCTACGATAGGGCGAGAGTAAGATAGTAGATACTGGTACACCGTGCAGGGTGTCATAACTGTAACATGTCTTTTTGATCTAAGTGTACTTCAATAAACTACTATTTTTTAGTTGTTTCAGCTTTTATACATTTTTCAAATCACATTTTCAGTTTTTACTGTACAACATTTAAAACAAAACAAAAATAAAAACATGTTACTTTGATATTATGGCTATTTCTATCATTTTTAATGTAATTTTGCTTTACCACCACCCCTGATAAATTGTAGAAAAGAAAAACGAAATTTCAATTAAATGTTACAAAAAAAAATCAAAAAACGTTTATACAGGCTCCATTATAAATTTTTATTGATCTTAAGAGCATGAAAATCTGGAACAGAATATTGAAGAAAATGACGTGCCGTGGGTTGTGGTTTATAAAACTGGCTTGTGGTGCCACAAGAACGAATCCAAACCAAGCATAGATCTGGAAATAAAAATTTATTTATGATGTAAGATCTCGGTAGCGTTAAGTTCATGCTATTGAAAAGTGTGGCCAGGAATGTTTGAAGAAACATTTTCTTAAGGCTCTAGCAGCATCTGCGTTTGGGTCGAAATGAATCGGTTGTGAGGGAAATGGGACTGCCGATAATGACCAGAGCTATTCTGTGTCCTAATTAAAAGCCATGTTGGTGCTGATCTTCAACAGTGAACTTCAACTGAACAAAAAATCTTGGTCAACACTCCAAAACTAAGACAATCAAAAAAGTTAATTATTTGCAGAGATTTGGCCTTAAAATTTCTACTGGACTTCAATAAGAGAGACTTCAGGACCATCGCGGTTGTATTTACCGATAACGGCCGTCTGAGATATATATCACCCGAAGAAGATCGACAAAGAGAAAAATAATAACTGCTGATACTGATTGGGAGGACAGCTTTGAAAAAAAAATTGAATCAAATTTTGCATATTCTTGCAGAAAGAAAAAATCGTCACATTTGTCTGAGGCACCACACTGTAGTCTTAGGTGAATCTAAAAGCCAAAAACTGTGTTTTAATTGATTTTGAAGGCTTGATCCTTGCAGATCGTATGGTTTAATGTTTGATGTGAATGAACTGAATTTGTGGTTTTCAATGTTTTAACCAATGATTAAATAATAGGTTGTCTTTTAAAGTAAGATATCTTAACTGAATTTAATATAAAAAATTGCTTCACACAAATGAGACGTTCTCAAATTTGCTGCAGCAACTTAAGCTCTTTCATTTTAATCAAACATTAAAAGTGTAAAAATGTAAACATCCTTTCTGGCGCACGCTGTAAAACAAAAGATCTCGTAAGCAACCCTCCAGATGCAAGACCAAATTTCATCGCAACTCACTCCTCAACCTTAATCGTATAATACTTGCGACAATGTATTAATTCCAAGTCCATGCCCTCTAGTAGTCCAGTTTGGAAGTAGAACACCGCACGACACAGGTCGGTACAACAGATACCGATATAGCTCGCACAAATCGGGGATTGTCATTCCAGATAGATGACTCGATCTGCTAAGCAGTTAATTGTTAAGTTGTTTTTATGTTGTTTGTTTTCAACAACAAAACGTTCAGTACGCTGAGGCACATGAATCGTTAAGGAAAATGATTTCTGTTGTGTAATGCAAGGCGTAAAAAAATGTATCTAATAATTCTTCTAATTTCTTTATTTATAGTTTTACAACAACAAAAAAAGATCTTATTCAAAGTTATTTTGCATATGCTGACTTTATATTGTTTTCAATTCTTCGTGAAAATGTCGCCCACTTTCCATAGGATGTCAATGCTGTATTTGAAATCTAGTTTATACCAGGAGTCTTCCCAGGATTAAGCGTTTCATCAGCAATTATTGACGAAAGCAGGCTGATAGACCTGATACAGAACTTCTTAAAGCTGAACTCGAGGAAGATCAGATATAAAGATCAACAACAATGTGCGAGCAAAGAAAGATCCTTGAGGAACAGCGACAGAGATCCACTTGGACGCATCTTTGTAATTTCAAGTGATCATTTTGAAATTAGGCCTTGGTGTCAGACTGAGTCTAATAATATCGAGACAAACAGGGTCGAAAAGTTGTATTGTCTCAAAGGTGTTCATAATTGATTACACCATGCAAAACACTGACCTGAAAATCGATTAATAATTTTTCAAAAAAGCTTTCCTTCAATCGACTTAAGGGGATGGTTACGGCCACAACGTGCTTCTAGTTGTTTAGGGGAATATTCGAGCTTAGTTAGCAGATGCCATGATGCCAGGATGCCATGAAGAAGTTTAGTTAATCTTGTATTTGAAATCTGGTCTAGACTAGTAGACTTGCCAAGTTTAAGCGCTTTATCAATAATTCGATCTCCACCATCAGATTGACGTCCGGCAGATTTTATCGTCCCTAATGCCATGAAAGCCACCAAAAACTTTTTCGGTCGTTCCTCTATCATTGAATGTCACAGTCGAATCGAAAATAAACATTCCAGAACAAGCCTTCTTGCAGAAATAAAGAGGCGACCTTTTTATGTGGCATTTATATGTGATGAGTGCTTACTTGGAATGACTTCTTAAGCTGCAGCCCTTGTTTGACCTTCACTACAACTCTCGTATAATTGTGTTCAAATTGTCTTGTGACAGCATTATACCGTCATTTATAATGCCGCGCTGTTAATCACTTTGCTCCAAACTGCGAATAGTAAGCCGATCGGATAACAATTCTTCGAAAAAAATGTCACCGTTCTTCCAGAGAATTGAAACCCGGCTCCTATCGTTCCACCATGACAATAGCCAGTCGCCTAACGACTACGGCTACGGACCTGTTACCGATGAATTGGTAGCACTCCGGTATGATTGGTCAAAATTCAAACTGCCACCAATCAGATTAGAGTGCCACTAATCTGTCGGTAACTTTTTGCTTCTATTGAATGTGCCAAAATTGGCTCTATTTAGTAGAAGCCAAGAGTTGGAATCTGCTACACCATACTATGCTATGATTGGTTTGAAATTGAAATTTTTAGCAATCATAGCAGAGTGCTTTCGTAGTCGCTCTCAAGTCCTCAACCTTATGAACTCGATCTAGATAGAGAGGAAGAATGTCAGGATGGGATTTGACATAACCTGTTCAACAATTCCTATATCTTTCTTAAAATGATATAAAGCCAAAAAATGCTGCATTTATAATTTGGTAGCTATCAGCAATATGTTTGACAGTTACGATTACTAAAATAGTCACAAATAAATATTATAGGTGGCAAAGTATTTTAATTGTTAAATCTGTTAAAACATCAAGAAAATAATCACTATTTTGACAGGTAAAATGGTCGAGTCTGAAGTGAAAATACTGTATACGCAAGGTCGCAGAAACCACAATTTGCATATCAAAACGAATCTACATTCTTTTATCGCTCGTTTTTTTAAACGAAAAAAAAACATTATTTCAATTTCTTCTTTTGCGGTCCTAAAAAGTTATCCAAAAACTCAGACGTATTTATTGCGGCAGACCGCAGGTTTCAAGCATTCCCCGCACAACAACCAGCATAACATAACAGTTCAGAATCGCTACAGAGAGAAGAGACCATAAAGGCATGTAGTTCGCTTGTATATCCCTTTTTCATAATATAGTACCACGGCTGGCTCCGCTATATGGATGTCTTAATCTTCGTGGTACGGCCACCAAAGCTTTAGGTATGGAAACTAATATAGAAGCAGGTGAGCATATTTAAATCGAGTTAAACGGTCGTTTAGGGTATCGAAACTGTGTTTCATGGACTTTTGTTTCGTCCACCGATTTGTTCGAACCATACAGTATAAGCAGTTTTCTTCGTCGGTTATGCTCATTATTTATTTTTGAATACCGATAGATTTTTTACGTTTGCGTTCTGTTGTTCTTCTTCTGCTTGTGGTCGTTTCATTTATATATGTATATGTTCGCGTACAGCGATGAACATTGTAAGAATGTTATTAATATGAAGATATGTCTTCATTAAATGTATGAATATGTTCTCAGTTACTTTGTGTGGAGATAAATAATTGCTTCGTATTGATACTTTTGCTCTTTCGCATGGGTGTTGAGACGTGGTTCTTTTTCACTCCTGTGATATAATGGTGTAATCAAAATATCTTTCGTTTTTATCCGACTATGTTGGTGTACATTTATGTTAATGATCTTGTGATTGTGTGCATTCTACATACCTCATTCAAAAATAATTTCTTATTAATAACATTATACAATCTCTGTCAGATTCTGTAAGATTAATCTTACTCATGTGTATAATCAAGTTTATTTCCAGCTATAACACCCGAAATATCTTGTCATACCATTAAAAATTTATAAGGAATCACGATAGAATTAGAAGATTCATCTATTTAAAAAAATATTAGATGCTGTTTAGCTAAAATAAATGCATATTTAGTCTTTCCTATAAAATTTGACCCTAACGTAACTGTCCTATTATCCATTCATTTGCAAATGACTATACTTTCCTTATCATCCACGATTTCATCCGAAAATCTTATTTCAGCTTTTTTATCAGTTATCATGTGATGGTTGCAAAATCAATTAGCTCTTACGGTTCGTGCAGAATAGATTCCTTTCTCCCACAATATCTGCAATAAATTATATGTAACGAAGAAATGTTTTAAAATTATCTAGTTGTTTTAAAGATAGTTCTATCTTGTCCTATTCTTTGACCGTGTTTGATATAATTTTTTCCTAATTTTATTGGGTAATGACGGTCGATTTACATATTAAAAATAGGTTGAACCTACATGTAAAAGATACATGTAAGTTTGTCTAATACATTTATACAAATAAATAAGATCAAACTTTAAAAACAGATTTAAAAAAAGCAGAGATGTGTAGTGTAAAAAATGTGTCTTATATATTACTTTATATTACAGATTATACATGTATAAGGTATACGGTCAAGAAAAAGAATTCAATTCCAGAACAATAGAAAGATATAATCTAGTTTTTATGTGTAGATATTAAGTAGTTGTAGTTGCTGCTAAGATATTGGATATCACTTCGGTCGTTGATACCATTTTTGTATTTTTTAATATAAAGCATTTCTTTAAAAATATACGATTGGTGCTGTGTCAAGTGGCGAGAGAGGGGTAAATATCACCATTATATGCTGCACAAGTGCATCTGGGTCTTATGTGCCACCTATGCTTATTTTTAAACGGAAGTTGATGACAGACCAACTTAAAATTGGTCCTCCACTAGGCGGTGTCGTCACAGTTTCTGAAACTGGCTATATGACCACTTATTTGTTTATCATATAATTGAAACACTTTATTGGCACAGTTAGTTCCAGATGGATTTTACAACGAGGCTATTCAAAAGAGGCTGCGTACAAACTCTGGGTTGTGTGTGACCCAATACCAAGTGTCTGGTATTGTACCAGAAGCATATGAGAAAGCAGCTACCATCGAGAATGCGATGAATGGTTTCAAGGCGTGTGGGATTTGGCCGGTGGATCGCTCCGTTTTCAACGAATGTGACTTTTGCCCTGCTAAAAACCTTACTACTGACAACACTGATAAGACTGCTACGCCTAAAGATATGGTTCAAAAGCCTCCACAAATTTCACAAGATGCAAATACAGGAACACCTAATGAACCCAATGGTTCTTTGGACATTGTTTGGCGAAACATCCCAAGTCCAGATGAAGCAGACAGACCTTCTCTAAAGCCGACGGAGTCAGCTTTGAAAATTTCCATTGAGAAGATTTCTCATATTTGCCCAACCAAAGTTAGAATATCAAAGAACAAAACTAGTTCAGGAGTACAAAAAGCGAAAATACTCACCAGCAGTCCCTACAAAGAACAGCTGAAGATGGCTAAAGACTTGCAAGCTGCACAGGATAAAGTAAAGAAAGTTAAACCAAAAATCTTAACCGAAAAAGTAAAAATGGAGAAAACCAAATCTGAAGACAAAGTGTCAAAGAAAAAAGTTGTAAACATGAAAAGAGAGTTCAAGATGGACTCAACACTATGCCTGCCCTCTACCTCGAGCCGATGTGGTTGTTGAATGTTTTTGAGGTGTCGCAAGAGGATCGGTATTGCAAACTTTGTGAAAAACATTCAATTGAATACGTGGTGCAGTGTTTAAAATGCAGTGAATGGGTTCACGAAACTTTATTAATTACAAAACTGGTACGATATAGGTAACTTTCCCCTATTTGTTAGAAAAATTATATGGATAACTATTTTCGGTAAGAATATCTCTGATTTTGCAAATGTTTTGTTGGAGATTTTGTGGTTCTGAAAATGAGTAAGCACGATCAACCAGATTGTTAATCTGATCTTGTATTTAATTGGGGTGTTAGAATAGTAGTTGAGATATCTACCAGAATTTATAGGTTTGATAAACCAATCGGTAAATATTTTATCATTTTTATGTGATATTGTAATATCAAGAAAATTGAGTGAGTTATTGCATTCATTTTCGATTGTAAAATGCAAGCGTTCGTAGGAAGAATAAAAGTGCCTGCCCTGGTACATTATTTTTTAGAAAATTTAATTTTTAAAGTTTAAACATTGTTTCGGTTTCTTCCAGTACCAAACATTGTTCCAAGATGCTATCACCCCCTGCCTGGCCGAGCAATTTTTTTTTAAATTAATATTTTGAAACATGTTCCGATTGTTCTTAACATAGTTTTAGAAATGATTAAACATATTGTCACCCCACACCATTTCTCTTTTTCCAGATTGTTCTAGTTCTTCAAAATGTATAGTTAAATATGTTGCTAAATTGAAGTTTCGAAGATTGTTCTAGGTTATTCTGAATTTTGTTCCAAACTTTTCTAATTTCAAACATTTTCTGGGAGGTGGAGAGCCACTGCAAAGCCCAAACCAAATTTACTAACTGATTTCTTGTCAGGTTATGTACTCGAACCCCGAAAAAACAAAAAGCATCGTTACGCAAGCCTGACTGACCACAAAAAGAAAAATTTTAATCCCCCAAAGATGCGGCTAGTAATTTTGGAGGAAGTATTATTTTTTTCTAATGCATATAAATTAGCCATTTCTGCAATTGTTTTAAATATTTCTTGAGGTAAATAATAGAAAAAAGTGAGTTATAGATTGCAGTGTGTTTTGAAAAACCTCTTCCTATTTGAATTTTAGGGTGTTCTATTCATTCATTTCATTTTATATTTATGTTAGATGTCCAAACTCTATGAATATCTGCTGGTTGTATATTTTCGTTCTCTTGAGTGTCATCTTTTTTTAATGGGTGAATTTTTTAAATACCTGTTTCACCACCTTCCTCAGTTGAGTAACCAAAGTCTCGTCCCACATCCTCCCATTGGTACGGGCACAAAATCACGTCCTGCGACTTGTATTCTGCCTCCCTAAATGCACCTCACTGGTCGTCCTACGAGACTCAACAGCGGCATATATCCAGGACTTGAACGAATTCCTGGGAAAACTCCCAAGAATCATCAGAAGGACATCCTAAGAGCTGCTAGAAGCTGGGAGAAGAGGAGCCCACTTGAAGAGGAGCCTACAACTTTTTTTAGGAAGTAACTAATGATTGCTATTATGTCAATTGTGGACGCCAACTCTGGAAAGGCTAAAACGTGGTAATTAGAAATCAGAAAGTAGTTTGCCAAAATCGATAAGTATCAGGGGAAAAAAGCTTTGCTGAGATTTTAAATGTCCTTACGCGTATTTATAATGAATTCTAAAAGTTTGGTATAATTTTTGAGGCACACCTTGTATATCTACATTCATAAAGTGATTAACTAAATTGCTTGTTTTGTTTTATTCCCAAAACCAGCACAATCAATTTTGACCGAATACTACGAACACGGCAATACTTTATTGCCTATGGATATCAACAATCTGCATTAAAGAATCCGAGAGAGGCCAACCGATTATCCTGCTGTTTGATTGTAAATGATACTGACGGGCAACGGACAACTCTGTTACGAAAAAGTCGCCGTGGGTCCTTCACGAAACCCTGGGGATGCTAAGACCCCCCATCAGCCGGTGAGTATACCATTCTGTCCACGGTTCTGCCTATTATTAACTGTGAACATGTTATTTATATTTTTTTGTTGTTGCGCTTTTTCTCAATTGATTAATGTGGATTTGTTGCTGAGTGATATAACTGGCAAAATTATTAAAATCGTATAATTCGTAGCAAATAATATTTTGCTTATTTATATATGTATATATATATAAGCCAGCTGGTTCACAACGATCATAATTAATGGGCTTTGTGGTAATTAACTAATTTCCACTTGAAAGAATTTTTCAATCCTTGTGGCGCTATTTTGCGATGTTTAACTATCTATACTAGCTGGGTTTATGTCTTAATTATGTTGGAAATATTATTATATAGTACCGACTTAAACGGTTTAGTAATTAAATTTTATTGTTTGTTTAATAACTCATTGCCTATGAGAAATATTTATTATCGAACTAGTTAGCCTGTTTGAACGATTATATTCCTTGGTATTAGTATTATACAATGGTATTGAAGATTATATTAACTACTTTTATTCTTATATTATTGTAGAAAAGCAAAGAAGCGTTGTGTGGTTCTTACCTAATTGATTGATGTTTGATTAGAATAATAATCTGAGAACGTCTATCACAATATTGTTATCCAATTTGGTTGTTCCTATTACCGTCCTCATTATCTCTTTGTTGTGGTGGATTTTAATCGTACGTCATTTGGTAAATTTTTGGGCAATACTTTTACAATTTGAAAAAAGAACTTAAAGGTGATGTCTTAGAGGATGGTTTCTTAAGGGTAGTTTTATAGGAGATCTTGCTTAATTTCTTATATATACAAATAAGAAAGGTAATGAAAGTCTCTTCTCTTGTACTCGTCCATTTTAAAGGTGGTAAACGAAACACTACAAACCTATTTTTATATTTGCATCATTCAAAAATTTCATAAAGATGACCTGGACTAAATTATTGTTTTGGCTGGGTGGTTTGTTTCTAATAAAATATGAATATTTCTTTATAAAATCTGCAGTAGCCACGGTTACCTTTTTTGGGAAGTAAAAGAATTCAAATATTCTTACATTCCACTCTTTTGGCCAATATCTGCACTATATAATTTGCGTCTACATTTGTCTCGATTGTCCCTATATGTATTAGGTATGGAGGTTGGTTGAATGCGAGAGATTGCAAATAAGGTTTCGAGTCTGCACTAACTTAGTTTGATAGTAAAAGATGAGCATTGTTTCATCCACTTCATTACTTCATTCCACTTCATTACTCAATCTATATCCGAGGACTTTGGACTCCAAGTAATGAAGTGGATGAAACAATTGTCATCTTTTACTATCAAACTCGCTAATCAGTCAAAGAAAATCAGAAGAAATGGTGTTCTTCTAACCCACATTTCCAACGGTTTTACTGACGTCCAACGATTGGAAACTTCAACAAGAGATGGCTCATTACAAATTAAGTTTGTAACCTCGTGATGATGACATAAATAAATGTCGAAAATTTGAGGAATTATTCCTTCGCCTACCTCTTGTTCTCTTATCCGTTGTTCTTGCCAGCCACACCTTTTTTGTTCTTCTATTTTCCCCCATACGCATCATATGTGTCCGAACCACTTCATCTTTTGCCTGTCCATGTATTCTAGGATCGGTTCCACCTTGAGTTCTTCTCTTATTTTCTGGTTTCTTATTCTATCTCTTCTAGTTACCTACTCCTTTGACTGCTCTTAAGTACTACATTTCTAACGTTTAAATTTTACTTTTCATTTGATTCGTTTCACATCCATAAGTTAAAATTGGCTTGAACACTGTATTATAGACGACAATTTTGTTTTTTTTTGTTTTTTTTCTTCCTCACGAATGTGTTACTTAGTGCATAGTATAGCTTATTGGTGCTTTCTATTCTGCCAACCAGTTCCGGATCTTCTATTCCAGAGTTCCCTTCTATCCAGTTTAATTTCTGCTTTAACATCGTTTTTTTTTCCTATTAGGTACCATGAATTTAGTTTTATGTATGCATATTTATTTTCATTTTTTTTGCAGTGCTGTTTTCCATAGATTTAAATTTGTTTGTAAGTCTTGACCATTTTTAGCAAATACTCTCAAATCATCAGCGAAGGCACATTCCGCTATCTTTACAACCTGCATGTTTCTATATCTTACGTGGATTTTTTTCGTTTTGTTCTTAAGTTCCTTAATAACGTCGTCAAGCACCATATTAAAAGGGACTGGGCTAAGCATTGCCCCTTGCGTCAGGCCATCTTTGGTTAAAAATTCTTCGGACTGCATTTTCTCATACTACCACTATATTATTATTTGGATTCTTATCTATTATTTGCTTTACTTTCCACCCTTTAGTATCTGTTTGTATATGTATGAATCCTCATCCTTGTTGAATGTTCTTCTTCTGCTTCTTCCACTCAAACACGTCTCCTTTCTTTTTTTCCTTCTTTTCTTGTTTACTCTCTTTCCCAACGCCGTCTGGTTTTCTACTTTTTTAACATTTCTAACTTGCCCTATTTTTCCTTTTTCTTCTCTCTACGTTTCTTTACTTCTATCTTTACTGTCACCCAATTTTCTTCTTTTTTTTCTTTATTTTCGTAGTGATGGGTATTTTATGTTTCTGTGTCACTATTGATTTCACCCTCTTTTTAACCGTTGGTATCAGCTAAATTGACCCTGACTTTTCTTAAACTTTAAAATCTCACCGTGTGATAGTAATCATAAAGTAGTAAACTTAACATGACATGGGTACATATTTCTTGGTAGACGACCTAGAGCAAGAAGTTAAAGATAGCAGTAAATAAGCCAAATTTGAAACTTGTTGTAAGGAAGACTATAGCATTTTGGACCTTTTATATTCATACAAAATAATTGCCTTTATTTAGCTACTATTTTAATCACAAAATCATTAAATATGATGTTAGAACTTCCAACTTTGGCAAGATAAAAAAATTGAATAGAGATAGCTCTCTCTTTTTCGACAATGCTTGCTATAAAGTGTCCTACATTCCTTTCCTCTTAAGTTTCAATAATATACGATTACGGTTTGACAGTTGAAATACTGCTTCATCCGCCTTTTCTGTATTTTTAAAATTGATAATCAAATCGACCACATCTGTGCTTTCTTCACTGCTGCTTTTGTCTGAATTGGTCATTTAATTACTTTTCTTCGATTTTATTTTTAATTGGAGTTTTATTATCGCCTTGATAATGACAGCTTTACTGTCGAAACACGTCGGTGTTGTAGTAACATTTTTTTTGCTGTGCTGTGGGTTGAAGTGTTTAGTGTTCCACTTCTGCACCAAAAGTGTAGAATTTTATTAATTAGTTTTTTTTTGTTTCTTGTCTCTCTTTTCTAGCTTTGTTTTAGAAGCCTTTGGAAAAGGTTGATGTCTTTCAGGTTAAAATAATGATTGCTATTAGGACATCGATACTACGATATCGAGTATCTTCATCAATATTTTCATATGAAGTTCTTAGTTTAGATTTTGTAGTGCATCATAATTTTACTACATAATACTTTCTTTGCTATTTTGGCTTCCCTTAAACAAGCACCACCAGCAAAAAGAGTTTTGGCAACCTGCTTCCGTGATCATTGCGAATGTTCTCTGTCGCATTTGTATTGATATCGTTGGAAGCAGGCATTCCATTTGGCATTGCGAACATTTCGACTACATAAAAAAGATGGATGTCAGTGTAAAGATCATTAAAGACTTTTACAGTTCTCTAATGGAGACCTTGCAAGACATTAACCTTTAGAATCCCAAAATATATTTGTTTTTTTTAATACATTTTAAAATTTTAGAAAAATGTTTATCGAATTGCATAGAACTTTATTAACGCAAAAAGAAGAGGATATTATATTATAGAAATAATAACAATGACTAAAACATGTGTAAATTTTAATACATGTATTTTTGAATTGTTGCTGTCTGGAGTCTGGAATTTGGAATCTAAAATCAAAAAGAAACTAAATATTAAGTACAATACAGTGTAGGTGGATTTACATCCGAGGCAAACAATAATGGTTGTTTTTTCTGTGCACTCTTTGCACTTTGTGTAGTGTTTGTTGCCATTGGCTCAACACATATGACAACGACCTCATTTCCTAGTGGGCGGTGTTTTTTTCTGGTGTTGTTTTAATGTTCTACCGGTGCTTTTAATTGAAGAACACACAACTTTTGAAAACCCTCTTCCATTTTTCAAAGTGTGGGCCGTACGCCTTGAAATATGTACATACATCCACCAAAGCCATTCCTAGCTCTTGTTGAAAATTCTTTCGACGCTTTTTCAATGCCGTTTGTTTATTCCAGTCGGGGGTTTTTGTTATCTATATAACAAAGGCATTACAATATTGCATGCCACATCTATATATCTAGTACATAAAAATACGAAATGGCCATCTCCTGGTGCTTCTTTTGCAAGACTATTCTCTAACCAGCATGTCGAGTACATCAACACCGATTTTGTATGGTTGTATGAAAGGATAATTTCTGATTTTGAACTTTTCTTCTTCTCCTGATATTTTGTGCTCATGATGTACGCTTGACAAAAGTAGGTACTACAAATTTTCATGGCTTCACAATATTTGATACTAAAGTAAGATCTTCGGTGAAACGAAATTCAGAAGAATGTAATGCTCGAAATTTTATATCAATTAGGCTCTTTGGTAAATCGATTTTTCCGTACTGTTCCTACTACAGTCAAGTTTTCTGCCAACAATTCTTCTGCAAGAGATATATCTGTGAAGAAATTGTCGCATGTAATATTACGTCCTCAGCCATACCAATGATTCACTAATGCTTTTACAACCCTAGGTCCTTGATTTCGTTTTACCTCATTTCCCTCTTTTCCAGTATAAACTTCGAAATTGCAACAGCAAAAATTTTCAGGGTCACAAAGAGCCAACACTTTTATCCCATACTCTCCAGGTTTGCTAGGAATGTAAACTCTAAATGGATACCTGCCTTTTAAGTCATACAAGCTGTTCGTCGACCGTCCTATTATTAGAAGGAACGTAAGAGTTTCGACAATTGTTTACAAAAGTGGTTGTAATTTCACGAATAGGTGCAAGTTTATCATCATTTTTTCTTTCAACTCTTGTTGTTAGATCATCAAAGCGTATTAATCTTCCCATGTCTATAAACCTATTTCTGTTCCTTGTAGCTTGATAAATAGGCCTACTCAAAGATTGGTTGAATGTGGACCACAAATTGTGTGGATCTTCCCGTGATTCTCTAAAGTGACCGGTCAAAATTAGCATCTACCTTCTCCAAATCCTTCATTTTGGCCTCATGTTCATTATTCGTGTACAAAACAATTTGTTCTATAATTTCATCAGACATAAATAATTTGAAACAGTCCAAAATTGCAGTAACACTTTGCTTTTATAAGTTAGACCTTTTTTGTTTTTAAGTAAATCATCTGTTCTAACTTTCCTAGCTTTGGGTTTCATCATTATCCAAGGAGTCCGAGGATAAGGGTTGCTCTGCTTCATGTACACTTTCAGAAATATTACCCACGTTTTCTTCTGAAACGTCTTCGTCTGAGGTCACATTACTAAACACTTCATTCATTTCCAAATCCCTATCACCATCATCATCTGAATCGTCCATTAGGGCCTGCCAAAGCTCTTGGTCTGTCAATGACCGTTTAGAACCCATGGCGGCAATAACAGCTGATAGATTGTCACTAAATAAGTAATCAAGAATGAAATGACACAATATTGTGCAATATATGTCTCAACCGAAAACTCTATTAAAAATCGGTGCAACATCAACGCCCGAAACGGGTCGGTCACGACCCAAATAATATAAATTTGCTATAAATCGCAAAGCGACTAATAAAAATTATGTCCAACCAATCCATAAGTCGTAGAATACATACAGAGGAGCATATCCAAAAGGATCTAGCGCAAGAACAATTTTTCGGGGAATTATAGCGAAAAATGTATTTTTCGGGTCACTCGAAACCCAGTTTCGGACTTGCGAAGGTTAAATTGGAAAATTCTTTGAATTATGATTATCAAGTGAAAAATCTTAGTTATTATTAATTTGTCCAAAGAGTTGTGTTCCTAGTTTGAACGTAGCTATTTCCAAAAATAACTTTGTTTTGTGTTATTTGTTTTGACGACAGCATTTGGCGTTACTATTAAGCAGAAACTGTTAACAAAATAAGTTGTTGTTGTTGTCCTAAAATTTAATTTTAAATAATTATTTATATTATTATTTAAATTGCCTACACTATTCTCAACAAATTAGGTGTATCAATTAGAATCACCTCATCACAAAACAAATTCCTAACGTCCAACGTACACACTGAATATCAAAGAAGAGAGAGGTCTTTTGTCAAAACCGACAATAACCCCAGGAATATAATACGTTCTATTCTATCCTCCTCCTACATTCTTTACACCCATTCTCTCCTATTTCGTTCGATCGTTTTTAAAAAGAGGAATTCGACAATATATCATAATAAACGCTATCGTTTTTCAAAAACAGAAACGAAACGGAAAAAAAAAATCACGACAGAGAAGAAACTATTTAACAAATTGGGGTCTCCCGGCTAAAAGAAATAAACCGCCGGGACGTCTTTACCCCTGACCAAGATCGTTAACTGTTCAGGGTCAAGTGGTCCCCGATACAAAGCAATTTCAGACCGAATAATTTCGTTTTTCTAGGACCGATTCGTTCGGGTGACTTCTTTCTTGAAGTTATGCCTCGTATCAGTGCGGGGGTTTTTCACGAAATCGCGTTAATGACCGACAAAGAAGTGCATGGTCGTTTTCTTCTTTTTTTCGTGGAATCGCCCGTGAAAGGAGAACAGGTGTAGAAATAATATTTTCTCACGCCAACTTGACGATAGGACATAAATTAACGATTTTGACATGTTTTCTATTTATCAAATTTTATGGGGAAATTCTTCCTCGTAAAATTATTTGGCTGTTACTAATTAGTGTAGGTTTTAAACACGAATCAATGTATCTATTCTAAGAAGGTGAAACTAAAATTAACTAAAATTAAAAGAAAAAGGGGACGGTCAATCCGACTGCTCCGAATAACAAAATACAGTCGCAGAAAGTTAAGCAACGCGCACAATTAAGATGTTATCATGGCCTAGCTCGATACGGCTAGCTGTCAACAATTAACGTTATTTATTATGAGGTAACAATGGTAATGTTGTGATATTGTGATTGGGTGGTCTCCCGGACAGGATTGTGCGCGCTTCGAACACACCACATCAAAAGAATAAGAAGAAGCAAAAGGACTATAAGCACGGCCAACGCGATGCTGAATTACTATATACCTTCTAATAGAATCGAACTAACAGTCTAATGTTGCTGCGGTCTAGGCTAGTCATTCTCATTAGTTTTATATTGAAAAATACCAGTCGGATCTATCAATCTACTCGCTATAACCTCTTCTATTTCTTCTTCTATCTTTCTCTAATTGTTCAGTTCTTCATTCGACAATGAAACATTGACATAATGTCGGATCGCGTACTATTCGGATCGTTTATGCCGTGGAATGTTAAGCATTTAACTATGTTTGAGGTATTTTTTTTTTGGTTTGAGAACAGTCAGGAAGAAAGTCAAAATTCTATCAATATTTTAGATTCGAAATACCTTCTTCTACCTTCCCCATTGCAGTAAATACAAAGCCAATTACATAAACTAATTATGAATTTGGAACGGGGAGAAGATACCAACAAAATAGCGAGGAAGTATAATAATCCTCATTCACAAAAAAGGGGACTAAATGCAGAGAAATCTCCTTGATCAACATGGCACACAAAATTCTAAAATCCTCTAAAAATTTTGGAGAAAATTTCTTGCGCGGGTTTCAAGAGAAATAGATCTACCATCGACTAGATCTTTACTACTCGAAAATGAGTGAGAATTCAATAGGATCATCCATAATCTCTTCATTGATTTCAGGCAAGTATACGATAGCATTAAGAGAGACCAATTATGGAACGCAATGGCGAAACTCTGTCCCAAAAAAACTTATGGACTATGACCAAAGCAATGGAAGTGAAACTTGTTTCGAAAGAAAGATTCTCCGAAAGATCTGTAACCTGTTTCACGACTCGAATATGAATCAGTACCGAAGAAGAACAATTATGAAAGTTAGAGAGATCTACAATGCCATTGACGTTGTTCCAGAGATCAAGTCACTGCGACTGGGATGGACCGGCCACATGCATAGGCTTGCTGGTAATAGCCTTCCCAGGCTAGTCTAGGAAGAGACAGTGACTGGGACAAGGCCGTTGGGACACATCTGGTTAGATCTAACAACAATGGGGCTACCCATCTATCCAACTCTTATGGATAGTACCTATCGGGAACAGGTTGCATACAATAGGATTCCAACCATTAGACAACGCTCCAACAACGTTCTCGGTAAAATGACACACATCTGAGACTTAGTTAGGGAAGTATTAAAACTTATTTTTCAAAACTCATCCACTGCCATTACTGAACTTAGTCCCAGATCATAGTTATTTAACCCATGTGTACCACTACTGTTAAATCAATCTCAATTCCAAGACGATTGTTATTTTGGCAGCAAGAAGTGTCCTCATTATTTTCTATGGGCATTTGTATAACTTACTTAACTTCTAGAACTTTAAATTTGGCAACACCCTCTACAAATCTCCATAATGTTTACTTATCTCTCTTTTCCAAAATAAATCTTTTGGCAAAGTTAAACTGGAAATGCAAATTTTTGGGCGGTTGTTTGGAGGCTAATTGTTTTATAATATTCTACTGGATTTTCGGTAAAAGAGCTCAAACACTTGATCGGGAGGCATATAAAATTGTCCAACCAAGGCAAAAGTAAATTTAATTTTAGAAATATGATTTGGAACAATTTATAAAGCCAACGATGGAGTTCTTATTGAAGCTAGAAGCGTTGCTGGATAAAGTTCCATTGCAAATACGCCAAAGGTTATGGTTTATGCAAGATGGAGCTCCTCCACATTTTAAGGTTGCTATACGAGACTTCTTGAATACGAGTGCACTGCAAAAAAGACGAACAATGGTAATTTCTCCAGAAAAGTCCAATTTTGAGAGAATATGGAAGAGGACTGAGGCTATGAGGCTAGAGTTTTTTGGTAATTACTGATGTATCCACAAGTATGAAGTTACGTTTTTAGGATTCCACTTACTAGATGATGGCCCTTTTACAACTGTAAAGTTATACAAATTGAATTGTTGTCAAAAATACGTTAATTGGTCAGCTAGTTTGAGCAAAGCTAGATTTTTTGGCACTCGAATAAGACCAGAAAAAAACCTCGGCTCAGTATAAGTTCTTTTCTTAAGTTCCGATTTGCTTCTGTCTTGAGCACATATCTGTCAGAGGTGTTTCAAAACCCACATTGTAATGATTGCTAACATAATTTCTAAAGAAACATTCTTTAACTCTTCATTGTCCATCCACTGACTGATTGTATATTTTGTGTAATTTTCAGATATTCAGCTCACAAGGTAAGACTCTCTACGAATGTTGATATTGCATTTTTCTTATAGTCATTCTTATGTTGGCACCACCACGACCTTCTTCCGGAGGAGTCCCCTCCGCGGAGTCGGTTATTCTTGCAAGACTCAGGGACGTGATTAGTGAGGGCAACTTTTTTCCTGATGGCCAATTCGCTCTGGAACTGAAACACTCTACTGGTGCAGTTTTTCTTGACCTGGTCCAGGCATTCGTTTTGGTGTGGCATGATGATGGTTTGGTGTATAAAATGGGCAGATATCAATCCGAAAAAGATATCCCTTATTCGGTCGTACCTCTCCCAAAGAACTTTTCGTATCAAGAGGCTTGGCGAGCACTCTATCATCAGACGTGCGAATGCTGGTGTACCTCAGAGCTCCTTACTTGGGCCCGAACTGTTTATCTTGTACACCAGCGATATCCCTGTGAATATCAGCACCCGCTTGGCCGAAACGACGTATTTGTGTGCAGAAGGCCGCAGAGATCAGTAGATGAGCTTTGTGAATGAGCTCTGAAGTGGAGACTGATTTTTAATCCCGACAAATATGTAGCGGTCTGTTTCTCTCGAAAACGAAATCCACCCTCCTCCAGGATCATCATCGGGGAACGGGAGCTACCTTGGAGTCCCCAGGTGCAGTATCTGGGGATCGTTCTTGATACAAGGCTCGCCTTTAAACACCACTTTTCGATGGTGGCGACCCGATTCATTCTCTGTACGATCATGCGTTGGTGCTGACCAGGAAGACCCTCGAGAGGGTTGCTCGGTCGGAGAACCCATTGATGCAGCATCTCCGGGAGCTAGATCCTGACAGACCACCACCTTGTATCGAGAAAGCGAAAAGAAAGACCTCAGCAGGAGTCCGCTTGTGCCAAGAATCGTCTCATTACTCCGTGGACTCTGTTATGTGAGAGTCTCTCACCAAAACGTCAGGTGATACTCTCCGATGCATCTATTGGTTAAAATTGACTTGGTGGAATATGTACTTGAATGTCTGCTGCAATTGGCGGGTTTTGAATTTAAGCGTGTTCTTTTCATTTATCAAATCAAATTAGCATCACAACTATAAAAGAAATCTAGAAATGCGTTAATCAACATCGTTTTTTGCTAACTAGGTTGAAGCTATGACTAGGTTTCTTTCACCATAATTTTCCTAGTCCTTGAAAAGAATTGTTTGAACAGCTTAAATTCACCTTAATTGACTCTTATTTTATTGGCCTTCATCTAAAACTATATCAAGTTTAAAAAGTTTAAGACTTCAGACACTTTCTCACAGTTAAATAAGACACCCCGGTATACAACGAAACTATTTTTCCACAGCTCCACAAGTTATTCAACCTGATTTGCTCTACACCCATCATCCTTTCTTTCACCTCCTGACAAATGGTACAACTCGTACGGCTCTCTCTGAATTAAGATCTATTCCCGCGCTTATTAGTTCGTTACGCCAGCGCCGCGAGGCACCAACTAATAAAAACAGTTGAAAGTCGTGATGGCCGCGAAACGTATTGGCGATCGTAAAATATTGAAGAGTTCATTTTTCTTCTTCTGTTTCGTTGAAGGTTCGACGAACGTATCCGTTTGGTATTCTCTCGTATTCGTTTTGTCTTAGCCAATTTGCTTGTTTGTCTTTAATTGAGCATTTATTTTTTTCCTCTCTTACGAGGAGGAGTAGGAGAAGAGAAGAAAGAATAAAATTAATGATAGAGTTTTGTATTTTCGTTATTAATGCTGATGATGAATATATGTTAAAGAACATTAAAATTTGTTCGTATTTTTTTGTACGGTATTGTACAAACGCACTTAAATAAATAATTGATAAATGAAGTTATCTTACCATACCTAATCACGCGTTAAATCAACTAAAAAAGGTCAGAAACCTCAAAAGTAATTTACTTGTTTTTTATACCCTAGTATACCGGTCACAAAACTCAATTTACCCATTGTACAATTCTTTTATTGCCGATGATGATATATTTCCATGACCATTTGGCACTGCTGTAAGCGCTACCTAACACTGATACCCTATTGGATCCAGGTAATTACAGGTTACAGTAGTTGGAACAAGAAAATTATACTCTTAGAATGATGGTTATTTTATCGTTTTCACTAAATTGCATGCATTTAGGTGGATTCTCGGCCTAAATGGTACTAAAAGCCGTTTTTCTTTTAATGTTATTGCTTCGTTTTGATTGTTAACATTGGACGTGGTTTGTTTTGTTCTTGGCTGAATCGTGTACCTGATGTTTTACTTCCAGTTAATGTCTGTGTTAGTAGAATAGATATTTCTAACTACTGGCGGCAATAATTTCTCATTTTGATTGGATTACACATCGTAAGGCTTGCATTTTTTTTTCATTAGACTGTTTTGCTTTTTCTGTACTCTATTGTAAACATTTATTTGTAAAATACAGAGTGGCCCATCGAAAATAAAACAGATGAATTATGAACAATGAACATCTGCAGAGGCAACAAATGGCCGAATAAGTTTTGTGTTGCAAAATCGATGTCAGCCTTCTTACCAAAAACAATAACGGTTTTCTTAGGATTGATGTGTTAAAAATGAGGGGTTGACATTTTGACAATGCTGGCAAGATCAGAATTTATGGTGGCATTGGCAGCAACTATGTCTTCACAATTAAATGAGAAATATATTTGAGTATCATCTGCATATATGTAGGTGATAAGATTAATGCTTAAGGGACTTATGCAGCTTGGATGTGTAAAGAGTGAACAAAAGAGGTCCTAAAACAGATCCCTGAGGTACATCACTACGCGCAGGCACCAAAACTAACTAGAAATTGCTACAACTAGAGTTATATGTCAAGTTAGTCTCACTGGAAGACCTGACTATGAAGTGGTTTCTTCTTGGATTGTTTCAGATCTCCTTTTTTCTGTCTCCTATGTATCTCTATTCTTTTATTGTCTTTATCATCCTCTCTTCTTTATATTTTTTCTGTTTCTTGCACTTCTTGTTTGCTTTCTTATCTTTCTTCTTCATGGTCGCTAATTTTTTTTATAGTTTTCTGTTTCAAATTCTTTCTTCCCTTTCTCC